>JBAHVQ010189412.1:0-14912 GCA_036872915.1 Nanipora kamurai | reverse complement strand
GTCTTATACCTTTCGAAACACCAGAGCTAGTGAAGTTTGAAATAAGTGACGTTTTTTTTGGGCCACCCGATATATACCACCAAATATCATATCCGAAAACAAATAGTTGGTCGTGTACAGATTTGTCGTAATGCCGTGTACGGGTTTGTCAACACCAATAGGAAAAAAATACAAAAAATGTAAAAAAGCTTAACGATTTCTCAAGTAAAATATGATATGGCATTACCCAAAATATCCATGTCAATTGTAGTTAAAGCCAAGAATTTCGAAGCTTCGTTGAGATTAGAAGGCTCTTCTAACACGAAATTACGATAATCGTAACGATATTTATGAACAAGGAACATGTCAAAAAGTTCGTTCATTTCATAAACTTTGTCAAACTCCTTTCTGTGTCTCCAGAATACTTCATTTTGCTTTACAAGAGATGAATATTTGACCTTGCTGGTGTGTTACAGAGCAGTTCTAGCTTCTTCGATGGCGCCATCCACTGCATGACAGGATTATAGTCCGTTGCGACGTTATCACATACTTCAGGTAGCTCAACGGACTCATGCATCTTCGCGTAGTAAAAGGCAACAAAACTACCACGCATGGCGGTATTCATGACGAGTAGCATGCTGTCGACTGGATGCTCATTACGTGATATTTTCTTTGCACTAAGTGTTAGGTCATACAGAAACAACGATAGATTACGAACAAAGTAAACCATCAAGACCAGGAAAAATGTGTAGTATGAAAGAACCACAGAGGGCTGTCTATCGCGTTGCCCTGGATTCTGTCGAAGCCATCGATAAACGGTTTTCTTTGGAATATGGTGTAACGCACTTGATAGAAAGACTAGAGACAGTTGTTCGACAATCAAGCTTACACCAAGTAGCCAGTAGCCCCTAGAAATATCAATTTCGTCGACTGTAATAGCAGTAATCGTCAGCATCGCCAGCCAAAACCAAAAATATCCAAAGGTCATCGTTGCTAAACAAAAGTTTAACACTCGAAATACTTGCCACTTTATGATTACGATGAACAGAACAGATGAATTAAATGCTTCCAAGAACGTTCCCACCATGTCAAGTTTGTTTTGAGTCTTTTGGTCGTAAAATATGGTCTTGTTCATACATTTCTCGATGATATCGCCGTAGTTTTCGCAAACCACTCCAGGAATGAAGAATAAAAGGACGAAAACTGCTCTTACAAGAGTTAAAAGTATAATAAACAAGGTGAAGATGGGAAGAATACCTTTCGGCATCATCCTGTTCTTTACAATGACGTAATTGCATGGTTTCATTTCCGTACATTCATGGAATCACATCCGAGAAGAACAGATGAAATAAAATTCGAGGAAATCAAATTAATTACAAAGATCAGGAATCGGATACTTTTATTAAAAAACAGTATACCATGCTTCGTATTGTGTTTGGTGTTGCAGTGGCAGTGATGATCTGTTCAAGATTGATATTCGATGGTCTGAATTTTGTCCCAGCGGCTAAATGTGTTCTCAATTCACGGACTGTTGAAGACTGTAGCAGCAAGAATTTACTACCTCAACATGTCAGTAACATGGTGAACATCATCGGCGCTTATTTGGAAACGATTAATTCTTTATTTCTTTTCTTAATGCTGTTTGTGTGGAATCGATTCCATCCTATCAAATTTCTGTTTGCTCTCTTGAAAGTTGGACATTTTTGGCTTTGGTTCGCTCTGTGCTCAAGCGTTATAATCACAGTTCTTCAAGTTGACATCACAAAAGGTCAAACCGATGGGAAGCCAGATGACCTGGGATGTGGGCTGATTTTAGAGGCAATCTCTCTCACACTCTTTGCTTCGGCTCTGAACTTTATCAGTCGAGACACAATACGTGATTATTTTGAACAAACATATACGAACAGCAAATGGCCTGGATTTTTTATTCTTATCTACAACGGTGTATTGGCATCTTATTTCGTTCGTAATTTTGGTTTATTCTTGTACGACACAGCCTTGTTAGCAATGAGTATTTCACAGACGTCAAAGTATCACGATAAATCGAAGAATCGTGAGTGGGACAGCGTTCTTTTGGTGTTCTCGTGTGCGTTTCGAGGTTGTTTGTTTAGGTTCTTCTTTTCCAAGATATTTCAAGGATGTAATCCTCCTCAGGTTAGTGAACTGAATGCATTGTTTCAGTTGAAAGGAATACCCATGATATAAATTAAGCTGACTATAAATGACGTCGAAACCGTATGTTTGATACTCCCCTCAGGGACGCACGAGCGCTTTCACAGGTAGTTTCACACAAACAAAGCGGGTTAGCCTGCCTCATTCTGTAAATGGCAAAAAATGTACTAACGTCGATAAAGAAGCTGTTCAGCTTATCTTGCAATGCATCGCGAATTAACTGTTTCATTAACCCGCGTGATCAATGATAGAACATCATCAGGGTATCATGCATCAGACAACATACCGAAACCGAAACTAAAAGTTTTTATAGCGAAGGCTTCCTTTATTTACAATGACCATTTAATACCCTTTAATAAACAATCAATCAATTATTGCATCCGTTGCACTGCGAGCACAACAAATCCTTCTTTGTCAACGTGCCATTGAAGTAAACATTACTCGTCTGGGAGGAATTTGGAAGTCAATCAGGAAAAAGATCGGCGGAGTTTTTGCGGACTAAATTCAATATCGCGCAGAGAACTCAATATACATTACTCTATATCTACATACTTGAAATTATGATAAAAAAACTAGCTGAGTAGAAATTTTAAAAAATTAAATAGACTGCTAAGATAAATTTAGATTGTATCTATCAACAATTGCATATACTATTGGACTATTCTTAAATCGTTCAGTTCTACATTTAAAATTGTAAAATCTATCCCCATTCGCTCTAGTAATTCTATCTCTAATGTCCTTCACTTTGTCTGGCAATAAACTATGTCGTTTGTGATTTGGATCATGCATAGATTTAACTAACTTATCACAGATATCTTCTCGACGTACGTTCAGGGTAACAAGGTTACTCTTTAACAAAGCGTCTTCATAGTTTAATTCAGGAAAAATTACGCGTACAGCTCGTTTCTGAATTCTCTCAAGATTACGTGACTGATCCAGTGTTAGGTTGCCATGCCATACCTGAGCGCAGTATTCAAGTGTCGATCTAATTACAGTTGTATAAAATACTTTCAAATCTTGTGTTGAGGTATTATAACTCTTCAAAAATTTTAAAAGAAACAAACGTTTTGCAGCCTTTTTTACCAAATATTCTACATTTGATTTCCATTTTAAATCCTCATCGACCCATAATCCAAGTAATTTATAAGCGGACACCAAGTTCACATCAAGTTCACATCCACCAATTACAATTGGCAGAATGATAGTTTTATTACTACGAAAGTCAAATATCATCTCTTTACATTTCCCCAGATTTAATTCCATTTTTTCGTCTTCAGAAAAATTTTTTACTCTATTAACCTTCCTAGGTAAGCCACCCATTTGTGTATCTGAGACATGATCAGTGATATCAAGTACTTCAAACATTGTAATGTCATCCATAAACATTATTGTTTCATCCTCGATTACAACCCGACCTTCATCACTGGAGGCCAGGATAAAGTTCATCACTTCTCTTATCACCAAAGGTAGTTGGTTTATCTCAACGATAAAAGCAATTGGACAAACCTTGCTACCGTGTGGGACTCCTCCTTTTACATACTGGTATTCCGAATTTTCCTAACCAACTGTAGTGAAATGGGATCTATTATTTAGGTAGTTTGCAAACTATTTAATCAATGATAGTCTAGTACCAATCGTTCTCATATTGTCTAGTAAAATATTGTGATCAATTACTTGTCAGAAATGAATTTACTTTAAGCAAAATTATAAATTGGTTGGCGTTGTTGAAGTTTGAAAGGCACTATTGAAGATGACAATCGCTCTAATGAACACCACTTTCACTTTAATGAAGGGCAAAAGGTGTAAGTGCTATCTTGTGGAATTGTGTGTACAACATATACCCACACGTTATCGCTAATTGACTTTTCATTTTATTTTGTTTATATTATTTTATTTTGTTATAATATGTTGTTTTATTGTTAATTTTATTTTTTTTTTGACTTTGTTTGACGTAATTGAACTTCAGTTTGACGGAATATTTAATTACTTGTTGTAAATGAATTTTCTTTTACCACCATTGAAATTCGATTGACGTTATTGAAGTCTTAAAAGCATTGTTGAAGGTGCGAATCGCTCAAATGATCATCGCTTTTGCTTTAATGAAGGGCAAAAGTGTAATTTTATCTCTCAGTACTTCACATTTTACTTCCTTCTTGGACAAGATTAGTCGAAGTCTCAGTCCACCTCAAAACAGCCTGCACTGATCAGTTCATGAATTGAGGAAGTTGTAGTCCTTTGACCAACTAGAAACGCCTCATTTTTTCCTCTTCTCAACTATCGCGTAGCTTTTTACCGAGAACAGTAAGGAGGGGAGGGAGGAGGGGAGGGGAGGGAGGAGGGGAGGGGAACATTGCTCTTGGGTGCTGACAGTGTTCACTGCGCTACTAAGCTACAAAAAAAGTCTAAATTGATTTTATATTAAAGTTCCACTTTTTAGATTTCTGTTTCAAGTATTTATTATGCAGTTTCCAGCCCACCTTCGCTATTCCATGTCCCTTCCGAAGAGTTTTATCTCTTTTACCACTTGAGTGGCCTTTTTCAAGCTTATCTAATCTGAAATATTGATCATTAATCACTGTTTTCTTTTCCCTTTTTGTATTTCATGTTGTACTTGTGAAAAGTGTTTTCACAAACTTGAAATGTTTTCAGTGGAACATGGCTGGAATAATGAGAAATAGACACTTTTGAGGTCCGACTTATCTACAATGGAATTCTTGCGTGGGCAATGATTTAATGGCACATTATTTTGACAATTTATCCTTCCAACAAATTTTTAGCCTCCTCACCTTTGGAAAAATGATGTGGACGCCCGTATCTGTTATTGAAAAGAAATGATAATTTCAGACTATTTCCACAGGTATGTGATAACATCGAAGTTGAAGAACTGGGAAGGTTAAGAAATACCGCGGATGACGAAGAGTCGCCACAAGCATCAAGTTCTTGGATGTATACCCAATAAATATTATAGGAAAAAGTCGACGCTGGTGTAACACAGCTTGTAACATGCTGTTTAGTAATAGTATCATCGTAGCACTTGGTTACATTGGCGCTCCAGTCCTGGTCTAACCAGTCCAGCATTTATTGTAGATACAGTATTCAGACACATATTATACCTCAATTTTAAATTGTCCAATGAAAAAACAGGATTTGTACCATGTGACGAAGTGGTTTTTCACTGTATCTCACCCCAGATCACGATTTAGCAGTGTGGAGTGAGATATAAAATATATCTCCATCTGGAGTGGGTGATATAAAATATATCTCATGCCGCGACATTTCGAGCACTACACGCGCGACGACACGCAGCTAAAAAAAGCAATAACAAAATGGCGGGAGCTGAGTCTGTATCCGTTTGAAGCAGACGAAGACGAAGACGAAGACTCATACACGGATGTCTGCATATTTGTTTTTTTTCGGTATAATATATCATTCATAGACCCTCCGCTCGGGTGATTCGGCAAAATATTTCCCTCAGTGATGATATTTCCCTCGGGGCTTCGCCCTCAGGAAATATCATCACTTCGGGAAATATTTCGTCGAATCACCCTCGCTCCGGATCTATAAATGATAAATATATGATAGTTTTTTCAATAGATGAAGCATGAGCATGTGAGCTGTATCTGATTTGCAAGCGAGCCATAATTATCAAACCGACGCATCTAAATAGCCATGTTTTCAAACTATTTTTCAAGTTGGAATGATTTTAGCTCAGTAAATTGAGGAAAAAATTTATGTAAATCAGGACGATGCTGTATCCGATTTACAACTATTGATTGAACATTAATTTCTTTTGAAATTTCCTCACAAATTATTAACGAGTTTGATAAAGCCTTTTAAAGATTCGATATCGTGTAATTAAATTACAATTACGAGAGCAGCAGGTACGTTAGCGTCTTCACTATTACGTGTTACCCTATACGAACGAAGTTTCCTACCAACCTTCCTGCCACCGTCGCGTGATCTTAAAGCCACCAGTATAAGAGCACAAACATCACAGTTACCGACACAGATATCTCAAATTCATTAATAATTCATGCTAAAAACACAAAGGGAATCACTACCGAGACGGCGTTTGGATATCGAAGGTAGAAATTACATAAATTCAGCCAACTTTCACCTCGATTTTCTCCTCAAATACTGATTCTTTTGAGAGGCAATATCATACATGAGAAGGAGTGTTTCATCAGATATCTAAACACCTCGAAGTTTGTAAAAAACCTCGGCTATTGCCTCGGTTTTCAACAAACTTCTCGGTGTTTGGATATCCTGATAAAACCCTCCTTCTCGTGTATGATATATTACTTGAACACCTGGGGTCGGCGGTTGAAAATCCCGAGAGCTTATCCGCAAGATACGTCGTGGCAAATGAACGGCGCTTTCCATGGAAAGCAGTCAAACTTAAATTCTTCAACAAATCTTCAACAGTCAAACTTAAACTCTTACTGAGCAATGATGAGCTACTCACTACAGAGTGCTATTCATCAAATAAAGTTTCACGGTTTAAATAATGTACAGGCCCTTTCTCTAGCCAAACTTATTCGTCGGATAAGCTAACCGATCTATGAACAATCAACTTCTTGGTGACCACTTACATCATCCTGTGTAACAGGTGAGCACTTGTGGATTGTCATAATGAGAGTCTATTTTGATGAGAGAGGTGGTACGCTCACAACGTGATATTATCGTGTGCTTGTATTGGTGAAGATCTGCATGTATAGAAATATGGTGAGTGTACACTGATTATTCGGATTCGTCAGATGACACTAAGTAAGTCCTAATGATCGACGATCCGGTTAATTAATCAAATTTACGTTTATTAATGGTAAAGTTATTCCCAAAAATTAGGACCGTCAGATTGGACCATCTAATTGGAAAATCCAGATAATGGAGGGTTAGATAATCGAGCTTTGACTGTATAAGTAATAACAAGTTGAAGAACATGCCCGGAGGCAGAAATTTCGAATTCTCTTTCGAATATCACCTCTATGCAGGGCTTAGTTTTGTTTCGAACTGCTTTCTGGTGCAGATTTATTGACGTTTGTAGCTACAGTGGGGGTTTCTCGCTAGGTCACGGCAGGAGAGTATTTTGTAGCTGAATTTCCGGCCAGTACCGCCGAGAAGGGAGAGAAGGGGGCCAAGTTGTTACGATCTCCAACTTGAGAGGGGCCCCCTAAAATTTTTGAGCTTTCAGCTGTTGACGTAATAAAGGCTGAAGAAGTATTTATTAAATAAAAAGAACGTACTTACTTTTTTATAATGAAGAGATTACATTGCATTTTAGCGGCGATTCAGGGTGAGTTGAAATATACAGATCTTATAGAACATTTGTTAATCGAATCGTGAAGAGTTACTCGTTTGATTGATAGCCATCTTAGATTCAACGAGTACTTTACCGCAAGGGTTGATGCACTCTGGCGACCTCATTACATATGTGACATCATCAGTCAGCAAGGGACACAAATCAATATTTTGTACCTGGCCCCAAAAAACCTCTAGGCGGCCATGGTCTGGACAGACGATTGGCGTGCGTTCGCTCAGGTAAAATTCTGGGGCGCAAAAGCAATTTTTCTTGGAATATAGATTTGAGCTTGACCAACGGCCGGCCATTTTTTATCGTAACTCGAAGTTCTCGAGTGCTAAATACTCACGTTGATAAGAATTTCTGAGAATACAGCAATATTCTCCTACGCGTTATTGCTCAACCTCTATCTTTCGCAGATTTTTGGATACACAAGTACCATAATATCATGTCGTGGGCGTTCCCATGGAACTGCATGACGAGATTGCTTTGTCCTCGATTGTACCAAGTTATGAATGAAAAATTTGCTCTACCATCTGACTCCGAGCAGCCCAAGGAGGTGGTGGTGGCACAGTGGTAGAGTACATGTCTGATCTTTCACCTTGCGATCAGACCTGCATGTCTACTATTCCCAATTTTTACTTTGGACGTACGTTAGACGAGTGGACACTGCAGGTTTTCTCCGGTTACTCCGAAAATATATTAATTATAATTATAATTATAATTATGAGAAAAATAATAATTGCCGTGAATGCTCTCCCTTGCTACATACTACAACATCTCGCAGCATACTAAGTCTACAATCGACCAATCTATGTCTACTTACATGGGAAAACTGTTCACATTGTCACACCAACAACGCTGTTCAGTATCGTTTCAACCTTATTTTTCTGCGTTGGTAGAGCAAAAACGTTTGTTCATGTTAATTCGAACTGGGGGAAATGCATTTATACTAATTTGCATTGGGAGATCACTCCTGTAGACCTTGCTATAGAAGTTGTCACGCATTGATAACCGAATGCTGATGGCTGAATGTGCGGTTTTATATCACGGCAGAACATAGATTTTGAAGACGCTGTTCACAGGGCTCAACACAACGTTGTGCTCGCTTATAACAGCGTGAGCAAAATCATCACAACGCAGAAACCAGGTGGAATTCGAAGTCTATAATAATAGAGATTATTGCTTAGCAATGGCAGATAGCTTTAAACAGAACCAAAACACAAAACGATTTTAAAATATTCGAATACCAACTACATTACCAGAGCGACCAATATGCTGTCACGAAGGAGGCATGTATGATGAAGGAGGCTTTTTTTAATTGACTCCTACATAAAAAGAAAGTGATACAGTGACAAGAAAGTTAATTACTGTAAATCTTCCCGGGGGGCTTATTTATTTCAAGCACGTTTGAGGGGGCTTAATAGAAGGGGAGGGCTTATCCATTTTTGCGCAATGCGAGTAGTTTATATGTTAACATACCACTCATTTTTTTATAATTCATATATTTCCAAAGGTTCCCACAACAGAATGAAACTAAAGATAACATCTAAAATGTGAAAAATGTTACTCAAATTTGCATGTCAGGCAGTCATAATTGTTCTACTTCCTCCTTTTTCTCCGAACAAAACCCTAACGGTAAGCTAATTACACATGTTGAAAAATGATTAAGGTATATATACGGATGGTAAGAAAAATGCCAAAGTGGTGAGAAGTCTATTGTCAATGTCAAGGATTTCATCATCCTCATCCAAGCAAAAGGGGAAAGGGGTTTTAAAAGAGTGGGCTTGATGAAATTTTTACTCCAAACAATTGGGACTCAATAGCGGATTTACGGTAACAATGATGTAAGGATGATGTTACGTGTTGCCGTTCGTGAATCAAGAACGCTTGTTGTTTGAGCTCCCTAATGCATCAACGGCACAGTCTTGTTTGTTTCTTGTTACCATATTCTCCATCCTCTATCTTAGCCAAGGCCACTACAATGGCCAACATTACACAATCTCTAAAGGCAATCTATGTATTACTAATAATCACCGAGCTATGAGTCACAATATTAGTGGCGGCTTTTAAGATCCGATCTTCATACAATTTTGGAAGGTCTTTGAACATTGTTTAAAAACCAGAATAAACATATAGGATAAAGAATAGTCGAACCGCGTAGAACAGAATCGGCAATGTGTTGGAACAATTTGCCAAGAAAATACAAAGCCAAGGAGGTATCCTTGGCAACATTTAAACATATATTTGGCCAGAAAAAAAGAAGATAATTATGTTAAAGTTACGGAACTGTTTTTATGTATTTGTCTGTAGCTAGGAATTTTCTGCTTTTTATCATTTGTTGATTTAAGGGATTGTATGGTAAATAGTCTACTGCTAGATATAGCTATAGTTATAGCTAGATATAGATATAGTTTAGATATAGCCCCTTGCGCCTCTGATCGATATACTGTTAGTAAATAATTTTAAATAGATAAAAAATGAATGAGAATAATACGTTGGACAACAATTTCCAATCCATATCAAAACAACGCTACGCGCTGGGAAAAATGAAAGGAAAACTTGATTTACAAGGCCCTTTCGATACATAGTTCTAGGACTGACTAAAACCAACTTTGTTATTTATCAGTAGAGTCACTATTTAAATTTAATACCTACTTGGCAGTTGAGTTTTCGCCCGATTTCCGTTAATAAACCGCTGCATTGACGTCGTGATTTGCGGTTTACCTCAATCTCTTTGAGATGCTTGTAGATTTAGCTTCTTGTCCAATCAGTGAACCAAGACGACCCTTTTAACATACAAACGGGATGATTCTTGAAATGATCTTCCCTAAACGAACAATTCAAGACAAGAACAAAAAGTTATAATAAGGAAGTAAAAAATAAAGTTCCGTAAAGGAAAGCTTCGACGTCATTTTAACGGGAAATTAAGGAGTCGCATGCATAGAGGCACGAATTAGTACGGGCAATAGCTGAGTACATTACGTTAACGCTTTCTATGAGTTCGAACAAATAGATAAGTACCTTGTGGAAGAATTTGTGCGTCTGTATTAAAAATTAACAGCCAGCAAGTCTGTGTTTGTGAACGTTTGTCGGGTTTTTTACTGGAAAGTGAACAAGTGTCACCCAATATCGTCATACAGTTATAAATGCACAAAACTCAGCCAATGAGAGAGCGCAAAATATTATCTCATAATTACGGGAAAATGGGCAAAAATATCTTACGTATGTCTAATATGCAACACGCTGACTCGGCTGGAAGAAAGTGTGCTTGGAAGTCTGACACGATCTTTTTGCCAAGAATGCACAACCACTAGAGCAATATTAGCAACGAACTCAAGTCGTAACGCCTTGTGGGCAGCTCTTCATACATCCGCTGCTCCAGTATTAAGCTACGACTATATCGTCATTGTTTATTGACCATCATCTTCAAGTTGTCACTCGACTAAGCTCGTCCTAGCATTCCCAGGTTTTAAGCTCAAATTACAAGTTAATCTGCCTTGGAGTATTGTGTTTGTCCACGGTTGGCGTCGGTTGACGTAGCGAAGGCCGTGTAAAGACTCGTGATTATCTCAAGCAATTCAAACAAAATTTAAGGTGAGGTAAACGATGTCCTAGATTTAGTACCTTAGAAGTAGTTTAGATATGTAAGGTCATCTTTGTTGGTATTGCTGTTATGCAACATCTTCCTCAAGTCAATCAAGGGTTACTAGCGATGACTCCCATGAATTGCCAGAATTGGAATGACTACCACGAATCGCCAGGATCAGAATTCCGTTCAAACCCAACCCCAAAGGAAGGTCACACTACTCTATACAACACTATTACCCCAAAGGCCTGCGAAGTACTAAATCTTAACTCATGGGGTACCGTGTAGTAATCTTAACGTAATAATCTTCGCAAAAAGGAATGTCAAACATTTAAAATCCACGAACGTTGGCTTATACTGGGCACGAAAAGAGCAATAGCAACTGAAACGTGACTGCATCGAAAACGTTACACTGAAACTGAGAAACGTCCATCGTTACGTCGAAACGGTAGATATCAGTTTGTTATACCGTCAACTAACGACAGAATACGGTTGCTTTGCAAAATAGTTTGCAAAAGACCCGCTAAGAACGGTTTGTATGGGTGCAGAGTTAGAAATCAATTGAGTTATCGTCATCTATAAACTAATGGAGTCATGCAACCGTGCAAATTACACGGCCTTGAACTTTGAACATCATTCTTGTTTGGAAGTAACGTGTTGGAGCTCTTGCTTGTAGTTTACGTTTTGCTTGTTTAATTAGTTGCTCGTTGATGCAGTTATTCATAGCATATCATTCGAAATCAGTTTATTTGTGTTAACCTCTTGAACCACAATGTTGGTGCGAGCATATATTTAGGGTAAAGTTTTGAGACTCAATATTCTCGAAAGACGTTACCTTGATGATTAAGTGGGCAAATGACTGTGCACCTAGAAAAAAGAATAATATTTATAATTCTCAGTTGAGGGTGACTCAATTCGTGTTTTTAAGATCTCTTTAGCAAATATTGATGCAAAGTAAGATTTTCAGTTGATCTGATGTGATGTGTTGACACTGCTTTATTAACCCTGCAGACTATTAAAACATTTCATGACATGTCCAAGCAAACAAACGCTTATCGCAATACCATTGTGTGTATCTTCGGTCTCGATCTGGTAATTACCAGACCTCTTTCTTAGTTTTTATTGTATTAATAAGGACTAATGCAAACATCTTACGTAAATGCACATTTGTACGTAATCTATAGGTGGTGGGCACGTTACGTCATGGCCGCCATGTTGGATGAACTTAACAAAGTATTTTTTTTATCTGCAATTATAATTTCATCCAACATGGCGAAAATATCTTTGTCCTTTGAATCTCGAGGGACTGGTTGCACATCACCTATAGGCCCATACACTCCGGCAAAGACAATGGAGTGTTTTGAAATTAATAAAATTAAAATGCGTAGTCGATTGTGCACTTGATCGGTTGCCCAAAAAAAAGGATCAATATTGGTGTAATGTTTCCCTACCGAAAGAAGAAAACGTATAGTCAATCGATGAAAGGTAACACAAAATATTCCTGAATATTGTTTCTATAGCTCCTGTTTAGTATAGACCTAAGAGAGAGTTGTCATGGTTGTTCGCGGCTTTAAGGACTAGCTTGTGACAGATTGCCACGGAAGAAGAACTGGATGGACGTCTTTGTGATCTTGTTCGATTTCAGCGGCTACTTGAAAAGTTTCCGGCTATCGACACATGACTCTCCGCACGCAGACACAGTTCAGTTGTATGTTTTAGCTTTAAACTTACTGTTAAATAATTGGTCAGAAGTAAGAATTTTCACCAATTGAAATGACAAAGCTTGGATAGAACATTTTTATTTAATTATTCTATGCGCACTGAAATACAACATATCTGTCATCATCTTGATGTCCTATTAACAATGGCGTATGCAGGGAGAGGATGATAACGGTAGCTCGGAGGGGGTGGCACTTTCAATACGGACAACAAAGTGAAAAGAAAATGCTGAAAATACTCACTAACGTTGTATTGTTGGCGCCATTCACTTGCTGTAAACATATTGTACAAGTTTGGGTAGGTGGAGTCAGGTTTTAAGATCCCCGTCATTCCCCAACAGTCAGCGAAGACCTACATGTAGATTTAACTGCGGCTTCAAGTGCGTTTTATAACTTGTATATGCCTGGGCGATGCTCACTCTTGCCCAGCTGATACGACTGCTGTAAAAAAACTCGCAAAAACATGTGACAAGATCTCCTAAAAATCTCCTCTGACGAGGCGTCTATTAGTTACAAAAACAGGAGATAAAACCAGGCTACAAAAAGGGTATCAAAGACCTTGGGTACGATGGTCTGAAGGTTGGGCAAAAACGTACTGATCGGTTATCATCAAATTTTGCTTTAATTCTATGGTTTGTACAATAGTTCAGTCGATATTTCTAGGAAATAGTGTGTCTGTTAAGGGCCAAGGAACCGGGGGACATTGTTCAAAATGGTAAACCCTTTCCTGTTCTAGGACTTTCCTCTTGACGAGTAAAATCGTCTGGCGTTAGCAAGAGTAAAATACTAAAGTCTTCAGAGGTCGCTGAGGATCACTACGGTCAAGAAGGAGTAAAAATTGCCTTTTTTGTGGAATGAAAGTGTCCCTTTTATGGAATTAAAACGCGCTTTTATGGAACAAAAGGCTTGTTCTGGAATAAGAATATTCTTTTTTTTGATGAACATGCCCGACTACAGCAAAGACAGCTTCCATTTTTTAGCAGGAGCAAAGCAATGTAATGCGAAAATAGAATAACTATAACGTGACAGAACTTTTAACGATTTTTTTTTATAAAGTCATGAAAGTGCCGTTTTTAGGTGGTCGTCCCCTACTTTTGAAAAGCTTCACCCGCTCGTGGAGCCTGTCGAATGAATATTTTAATTTGAAATATTTTTCAAAAAATGTCAGAGCGAGTTACAGAGTATAATTTTCATGAAAACGAATGGCAAAACTAAAAACAAATCTCGTAAAAGAGTCTCGAAAAATCACTTGAGAAAACTGTAAGGCAAACGATCTCTTTTTACCGGTTGTTTCCCATTTTCAGACAGCTTAGCACACTTGTAGGCCACAGACCACCTCTAAATCTTTTTAAATACTCGGTCATGAAAAATTTATCTGGTATAATTTCTGTTGAACTAATTTTCTGTGGTTGTAAATGTTTCGAAGCCGAACCAAACACTAAAAGTCGTGGAACTGACGTGAAAGACCGCGCAAGGGGCTGAAACTGACGTACAAAATTGGCCACCATGTCAGCTATATTTGGCTTCACTTTTTCCCTGGCCGATAGACCAGTAAAGCCAGTTCTCGCATGGAATCCTGGATGTGCAAATGGGAACCCAAAAACCACGAAACTTAATTTCGAAATATTCCACAAGACCGTGATTGTTAATGAAGCAAAATAGTGCCCTTTCCAATTTGTAAATCAGTTCATTTCCGAGTGGCCTTTGTCCTTTGTTTTAAAAGTTAAAAGTAGGCCTACATAATAACCTTTGATGAAAACGAGTTTTAAAGCTCACTTTCATATGAAAAGTTTTTAACTTGATGTCAAGCATTATGAAAAGATATTTTAGGAATTAAAATCTTAAAAATCTCTCGTCATAAAGTGACCAAAATTTAGTCGACGAACTCTGAAAAGTCCAAAAGTGTGACCTTGAAATTAAGAAACTAAAGAGCATAACTTACCTGATTGTTTCACCATAATGAAGAGCCTCAGATGAGATGAGTTGCTGATGAGGTGAGATGAAATGAGATGAGAAGTAATGAGAAGTAATGAGAAGTGATGAGATGTGATGAGATGAGATGAGATGAGATGAGTTGTGATGAGATGAGATGAGATGAGATGAGATGAGATGAGATGAGATGAGATGAGATGAGATGAGATGAGATGAGATGAGA
>JBAHVQ010189401.1:0-14912 GCA_036872915.1 Nanipora kamurai | reverse complement strand
GAGGGCAATACGCTTTTTTCCGGACCTCCCGCCAACCAATCAGCACGCAGAACGTTAATCAGCCATATAATAAATACATAGAGCTCACTGATCCTTTTGTTACTTGAATATCTGGAGATCGTAGAAAAATGGTCAATTGTGTTTTGTCTGTAATGAGTATACGACGTCATGGTTAAAACATTGCATGAATAAAACCTGGTTAGCTGAGATCTTCAGTTTATATACTTGTAATTCATCTCCGGTTGGGAAAAGCGGAGTCCCTACATGACGGGAGTCCCGTTTTGCCGGTGTCACTGGGATGAATGATCCCCAGGGATAAGTGACTCTAGGTCACTTATCCCTAGTGATGAATTACCTCCACAGGGATCAATGACCCTGATGAAAAAGTGGAAAAAATCCTAGCACAAATCTAAACCCCGATCTAAACTTTAATCTTTACTCTAATCCTAACCCTAATTCAAACCCTAATCCTAACCCTAAGCCTATTCCTAACTGTAACATTGTTGGCTACATTGGTCGTTCGTCCCCAAGGTAGGTCAAATGAAAAAATTTGGAATTTATGCCCCTGAGTCATTGATAACTGAGTTTTAGGTGACCCTCAGTCCAGAGGTCACTCATCCCTGTGAAACCGATATGGGGCAACTTTTTCATACAATGGCAAACTGTATCATTGAATTGTGAGCAAATTGCAGGGAAATTTATTTCGGTTGGTCAGGATATCCCTGTTAACCATGATCAAACAAATATGTCCTAAATTATTAGATAAAGCAAATTTTCGAGTATCGGAATGGTATACTTTTGAGACTTCGTGACCAAGTTCTCGGCAACGGTCTTACTGGGTCAGTTGGCAGAGCACGACACAGGATTCGCAGGGTCCCGGGTACGATTCTCAGCCGATTCCCTTAGAGTTACATTTTTCGCAAATGGTCCCGGTTGGGACTTAAAAGTATAAGTTTCAGACGCTCGAAAATTTCTTTATCTAATGAAAAATCCTTTTCATCAGATCGAGTGTAAATACCTAATGATATTCCCTAAATTACTTGGCCAAGATTTACAAAACAATTCCTTTCCTTCTTTGGAATTAAAAAAACCACCAGTATCCAGGAAGTTGCAAAAATATTACAGAATCGTTGAAATTGCTACCACTGCAAGACAACTAATATGGAAAGAAATTAACTGTCACACAATGCAAATTTCCATTATCTCATAACCCACAATTCTCCAAATCCCCCAATCCTATAACCGTTTCATGCAGGGGTCTCCGTCCATCCACCTGTCCATGCAGACATGCAAACATACTCCTTCAGCACATCCCCCTTTAAAAGATATAAAAGTAGAGTGCTGCGTAGTCAGTGTTGAACGACTTGTATAAGACCAAAAACAGTGCTCGATTGAGCCAATGGCTGATGCGGCATATGCCGCGGGACCCACTCTTTCTGGAGCTCCGCACTTTGTCGCTCCTCAATTTTAGTTTTGCGGATTCTTTGTAGAAAGTGTGGGACCCAAAAAGTGCAGGATTCCAGTAGACAAGTGCCTCACAAGAAGTGTTGAGCCCCAGAAAGTCAAAAAGCGCGGGGTCAGAGTGCTATAGGGGGATGGGTCTTAATGGTAGCAAGGGGCCCCGCCATGAAAATATCCCACAGTTCTCGCGCCACCCTAATCTGACCCTGATGAGAAGGGTAGGGGAACCGCCGGAAATTTAAGTTAAAATTTGAGCGAAGGCTCTCCGTGGGAATAAAAGGAAAAATTACATGAAGGTGTTTGTGGCACAGTGGTACTGCACGTATCGCTCACCTCTGTGACTGGGGTTCGAAGTTACCTTGGTTACATGTAAGAAGAGTGTTGTCCAGTTTGAGTCTACCATCCTTCACAGGTTTTCTCCGGGTACTCCGTTTTCCCGCTCTCGTACGTACCACTGCACCCACGAAAAGAACTGGACCTCTAGTAAGAAAAGCTTATGGAATGATAGGGTTATTCAGTAGAAATAAAGAGACCTTTAACTTTTTTTCACATAAAAACTAGGAGGTGTTTTTATAGGGAAAACATCATGTGACAAAAAGATGACCAATAAGATTGGAAAATCCATAATAAACTAAATAATAAGATGTAAATAATGGAAAGTAAGCTGCTATTTTGAACTGATCGACATTTTAAATAGCAACAGATTTTCGATCATTTACATCTTATGATTCCCTTTGTGTAATTTTTATTATTCACCTTGTTATTGACTTTTTTCAATCTAATTGGTCATCGTTTTGTCAAATGTTTTTTATTCTATAAATACACCTCCTAGTCTTTATGTCATTTTACGTCTCACTCCGACCAAAGGCTTTGCTCCAAACGTCAGTTCTACTGACTTAAATTTTTGGCAGTTTCCTGCCGCTTCAAGTAATATTTTCTCCACTATAACCATCAGATAACTTTTCCCGAAAAACTTTTTCTTCCTTTCGTGTGTAAGTTGTTTTTAATACTTTTATTTTGGAATAGCACTCTTAAAAAGTAATTTGTTTGGTCCTAGGTGGGAATAGAGAAGAAAACCAGAAATTTTTAAATTATAATTTGCGAACCTTGCTGCGGACATTCTTAGCATTTACGGCGTTTTCGGCCATAATATTTCACTTTTGAATTGGAATTTGGGATTTATTTAAGGAACTGACTACAAGCTACAAGGTTTTAAATTAAAATTTGCGTACAGCTCACTAATCCGTGATGTTACACACTCAAGATACTTTATTCAAAAATCTCCCAAAAGAAAAGTCATGGAAATATCTAAAACTTTCCAAAACTTCTATAAAACTTCTATAATTTATGGCCCAATTCGAAATACCTCAAATAACGCTGCAGTTGGCATTAAATTCTATTCGGTCAAACATCCAAATATCCGTTTCAGTATACGGTTTCAGGTTTTGCGATTACCAAAATGTTCCTGTTAGAATTTCAACATGAAATTATGTATTTTAGAATGTATGCGAAAACGTCGATCAGAAGATTGGGTTTTTTCTTTCGCTGGTTACTACTCATAGCTCGTTGCTTTGCTATAAACCGTAATGTGGAAGTTCAGCAAGACTTTTTTGGCCTTTCTATCAATTTCCTCGAACTTTTATAGAGTTAAGGGATTGTGACAATATCCTCCTCTCGAGATGACCGTCTTCTTCTTGGGATTCTCTGTGGTTTATGGCATCTTGCCGATGCTCTAGAGAAATCTGTTTATTTTAGGGATGCAAAGAATTTAACATACTGCCAAGCGAACTGACCACCCCACTAATTTCCTCCCATGATGCAAGCACCGACTCTTATTTACTGCCCAAACCAAAAACCAATTTCCATACGTATCCCCAGTTATTTTTTTTTGGAAAGAAAAATTTCAGACTGATCAATAATAGCCCTCAACACGTTAAGCTCCAAGATTAGTCATTACATATATGCTGAAAACCTTTGTTTTTAGTTTTTAACCTTAACTAATATATAATTCGTGAACGGATGTTATGAACAAGGCTTGCTTGAATAACCAATTCTCAGTAACATTTCTTTAGTCTTTATACTCATTATGTAGGCAATCTTTATAAAATATTTGGATTTAGTTTGAAAATCGTAAATACAGAAAAGTGTAGACGTTTGTATTTTTTTCGGATACATACGCGCCTGCAAAAATTATTTGAAAATCGTAAGAGGACAAACTTGCTGTTTGACGCAGTTTGGTTTCCGTTGGTATGATATAAACGCAATATTCCCTTTACTTGTTCTTTGTTGCCGGAAATGCTTGAAATTTCCCACCAGAAAATCTCATAATCTTGTTTGAAGGTGGATACCCGAGATACAGTTGCATTATTTTGTGAGCCAATAAAAGCCTACAAAAATGTCGTTGCAGTTCTTTCTTCCTCAACTGTGTCAAATGTGAGAAATGTCAAATCGCCGTAGCTCTAAAAAATTCGAACTACCAAGAAAATAAGTCGACAAGAATAAGGGCTATCCAAAAACAAGGTTTTATCACATTTTGTATAAAACCAAAAGAATCAATGAACTGCCGAAATTTTGGACAGTAAAACTGATGTATCGAGCGAAGCCTCTCGTCGGAATCAAAGCCCTTCGTCATCGGAGTGAAACGTGACAACAAAGGATTTTCACTTCAGCTAAGGGTATTTGCTCGAAACGTTCGTTTTACTATCTAAAATTTCGGCAGTCCCCTGACCCTTTTGGCTTAATACACTTCGTTCAACAGTGCGTACACAATACTCCACTTTTATACGATTGTTTAGATTTTTTGTCATTATTGTTTCTATCAAAAACCATAAATTCTCAAAGTACAGGTATTTTCTCTGATGAGTCTGCAAATCAACTGTGAGATAGATCAGGGATGATTTCCTCGTTTTTTATACTGGAGGAAATTACTTAAAATGGAGCGGCGAAGCTTCTCCACTATACGTCGTCATCTGGTGACGTCGACACTTCGAGTTTTCCGTTCATTCAATAAAAGTTGGCATGTTCTACATTTCCCCTTTGGCGTACGTAGCAGTTATTTGGAAACGGTAAATGGAATTTGTTCATTGTTTTATTTCATTACTAGCACGCGATATCCCTAAAAGTTTGGATATTTATATACGTCTGGGTAAAATAAAGTTTTATTGTTATAACCATAATTTCTGTTGTTAATATGTTGCTGCTATCCATAAACACCATTTATTTTAGAGGGCACTTACTACAACAGTAGACGGCAGGGTCGTTATTCCAAATATAAGCATGATTATCAAATAAAAAATAAAGCATAGTATAACGTAACTTTTCGTGAATAAAGTCTTTGCTTCAAAAACATTTTTCGAGGACAACTTGTTCATGTTTTCTAAGGTTTTCCTTAGAATATTTTTATAAATTTGCATTGGACCTGCTACATGTGCAACTTTCCATATATTTTGTTCTTCGTAGTTTCCAGGACCTGGTTTTCTACAAAGTTTTTCCATCATTGTACATTCATAAATCTTATTTCATCTTCCTGATTTTCCTTGCTCATGCATAAAGTCAAATAACATTGTTAAATTGTAATGCCGAGAAATGTACTCTTTCCAGTGTGATTGGAACTTGTTTGAACGCTGTCTATCGTAAAATGGTTCCGGCTAAAATTCGCCCGAGTGAAACTATCAGTGAAAGAATTTGCATGTGAAAAAAAAGAAAACGAAAAGGAAAAAAAATGCTACATATTTCTTTTGTTAGATTCAGAATAATTGAGCTAAATATTGGCCCAAATGACGATTGCCATAGGGGCAGCTGTTCCCCCCTAGCAAATTTCGTCGGCAAATTTATATATATTTTTCTAGTTTAGGCACGAACTGGAAAAGTCTCAGGCGCCAAATAGGGACGTAAGACATAATATACAGTCCATGTTGCGTCTACGGGGTGGTCGTTTCATCGGAACATTTATATACCTTACCGGATCCATGTAAACCTTCTACGAGTTAGATTGCGGTAATGCCACAATTTCATCTGGTAAAGAAACTTATCGTGAAACGCAGCCAAGCTACTAAATCGGTCTATATTGTTGAACAGTGTATTTACGGATATAAGGAACGAGTGCATCGGCCTCATTTTGATACTGTTCTGTATTCTCAATCTCGTTCCCGGTCGTCGCCTCCCGCAGCCCCCTCCCGGAGCCGCGGATTAAGCCTCTGGGATACCCATCAATAAAAACATAAAAACGTGGTTCTTGTTGAAAGGGATAAAATGAACGCGTTTGACGTTGAAACAAGTTTGCAACGACGAGAAAATAGAATATCTGTCAAATCATATCATTTGTAGAAATGGGTTTTTACTGCAGACGACATGCGAACGTTCGTCAAGTTTGTGTTCTCAGAAAACCAATTTCTGAGCCCCATCCAAGAGTCAAATCCGCAACCCGCTCTGTTTAGAGAATCATCAGATGCATGGTTGCGGGTTCGACTCCCCGCTGGGGCTCAGAAACTGTCTCCTGAGAACACGGGGCTGACGAACGTTCCCATGTTCTCTACTGTTGTACCAAACCTCGACATGCATAAAATCTGTACTTAACATGCAGATATTTGTTGCGTTAAACATTAACTAACATCCTGCGAAAAAACTAGTAACTAATTCAATTGTAGTAAACTAATAAAAATACTTTCGATGATGGATTATCTCAAAAGGGTCCAGTCTTTTTGGAATGCGCATGCGTCAACTACCACCACGTTTTTCAGGTGTCGCCAGGTTACTAAGCTCTGTTTACTGTGAGAAAATGGCGAAACCAACTTTAGGTGATGTAGGTGCCCGAATGGATGAAAGATTTCAATCATTCTAAGGTTCCAAGTTTGTAAATGCAGTAAAATAGATTTCCATGGAATTGAGCAAATATAATTTTGTACCAAAGTTTGAGTAACTGCAGGTGATCTATCGTCTGACACAGGGTAAAGATGTATTCGTTCATTTACTGGTTTCGCAAATTATGTCCTTGATTTATGCGCTTCTTTCGTTTGCTTGCGATGCTCAAAGATAATGTACCTAATGAATTTGAATTGAACTTTAAAGTGTATTGTCAACTTACCTCAGAATTGTCTGCAAACCACAGGGTTCTAACTGCGTGTGATATACCGGTACGACTAGATGCGTCAATCCACGCAGATATCGGTCGCGGAAATCTAGACTTAGAAGATCTGTTTAAACTTGGTGAAGGATTAAATGTTTTTCTTTTCTTTTGTGGACTGATATTTTTCTTAAACTTTTTCAATTTCTGGACGGCATTGCCTAATTTATTCCTACACTTTCTACAGCAGTGGCGAGATAGTTCAGAATTATCTTTCCAAATCAAATCACAATGTTGTAAGCTTCGAAAAATAGAAATGCAGCAGGTTTATAATCTGGATGACAGATGAAAGGGCTTTCACTTTCCTGGGTTTCATCGCAAACGCATTGATTGGACAGGGTTCAATCATGAGCATGAGGAAAGACTGGAACCTCTTTCTCCGCCACGCCGTGTGGCCATGAAGACTAGAGGGGATGGTACCGGACTAGAGAGCTGCGATGAAATTCGCAATTTGATTGGTTCATTCCATTAGTTCGAACCCAGATCTCACATCGTAAATGTTCGTTATTGGTCGTTCCTGCGTCCTCCTTATGAAAACCGTAAAATGTTCCTCAAAGAGTGATGAACCTAGAGTAAGAGCTCTGTGTTGTGCAAATGTATTTAAAGATCATAAATTTACACCCGCTGTTAAGTTACCGGAGATTTTCCTAGTACATAACGATGTGCCTATTTGAGAGCTTTTTTATTTATTCTATCGATCGATTAAACAAGCACAGTTTCTCTCTTCAAATATACAAACAACTGTCAACAGTTTGACGGTAGTGGCTTGGAAACAGGCCAAGTGAAGTACTGGGGTACAAGAGTTTTTCAGGACATTTCCACTGTATTTCGCCAGAGCCATTCGTTCTTTGGCTCAGACCATAAGGACCGAAGGCTGTGGGTACAAGGTTGGTAACATAGAATTATTAGACATAGAACGCGAGCTCCTATCTCTTACCAGTAATCCGGAGTGATCAACTGTGGGGATCGCCATTTTCAATTGTTTTTCTCTCTGAAGTCCGCCATTTTGTTCAAAAAGAACTCTCCCTAGGACTATTTTATAGAAAAACAAATACGGTTCTTCCGGATATTGCTGACAATTTCTGACGTTTTTTGCATGATACTGAAATGTACGGAAGAAATAAGCTCAGTAAATCTGAACGTGGTATTCTTGCCACCTCACAGGAAAATAATTCAACAGCTGAGCTTTATTTTCAAGCTACTTTTTGACAGTAGGCCACCTGTTTCGTAAATCCAATATAGCGGATTTGTAAAGGCAAAAACTGGTTCAATTTGCCCCCTGTGACGTGACCAAGCACACGCTCTATGTCTACCTATGGATTGATACCACGACATCAACCGCGGTCCCAAGGCATTTTGCCACCACAGCGGAAGGTCGACAATGCCACGTGACAGAAGCCTTCTTCGAGAACGATATATTGCTTACCAACTTTGATTTTAACAACCCATCCAGCGTTATACGTTCTGTATCAAACATCCACGTGAAATTTGTTAGTACGAAGGAAATCGAAGCAAGAATTTAACCATAAAAACCATGGCGGCTCATGATCTGGGCATTGTTGGTTTTCATGAACGAGAAGAAGAAAAACAAAGTCCATCCCAGTTGTCTAAAAACAATAACAACTGGGTGTTTCTACATTTTCTCCTACGCTATCTTTAATTCTTTCCTAAAATAATCACAAGCTCAGCTGCGAAACAGACACAATAGCTCAACTAAGTCAGCTAATTCGAGTAAAGATTGATATTGCTTACAGCAGCAGGGTACTTCATTGACGTCAATACGCTGTAAGAACAGATCTAGAATATATGTTTGTAAGCTCAACTCTTGTTCGGAAGAACATTTAATGTAATTGTTAATAACCTGATGTTTAGGAGGAGTACTAGTATCATTGATTCAGGAATTGCCACTACCAGTTTAATTATATAAGCCTAAACATCTGTTGTGCACAACAATTCCGAGCCATCTGTACAACAACTCACAGTTGTTGAGTATCTGGTCCGTCGAGACATTGTAAATGAATTCACCAATAGTTCTAAATGAAACAATTAACCTGCCTAGTGTAATATTTTAAACTCTTCGAGAAGGGCCTTGTAACTGTTTATACCAATATGGGTGTAATAAGAATCACCTATTGCATTTATACATAAACACAACTGAATAGATGAAATAGAGAAAAAGTAGGTTAATTCTGAACCACGTAAACACTTCATTAACTATCTCATTTAAATTCTTTAACCTCGCAATGACAAGACAAGAGTTATTTTGATGCTAGACATAAGCACTTTGTTAAATCCGTTATTTGTCAAAACTCGCTTCAAATTCTAATTGCGAGTGTAGGGGTGAATCAAAGTGGCGTATCCTCCCCTATCCCGCAAATTCATTCGAGCTACTGGCAAAATTGTTACACCAACTATTTCGATTTCTGTACCCATACGAGTTATGCATTTTAGCTTTTACACTTTTAAAATTTCCGCTATAACACTCAACAAACATTCAATAACTTCCTTTGCAAAAATTTAACAATTTTTCCTGCTTCACCGGGAACGTCATCTAAACAATTTTGAGGTTAACAACTTATATAAGTGGTATATGGGAATTTAATTCCATGTGCAAGCTGACAATGAACTTGAAACTAAGCAATGGTCCAATTTTAGTGATTAAGCAAAGTGAGGGTAAATCTTACTAACCAGCAAGCAAAGAATGTGAAAAAATGTAATATTGAATATGAATTCATTGAACTCAAATGTTGAACACACTGGTGCTCCAAAGCCATTCAGTAATCTTGCTCTTCCAGATCATTACCTGAAAGTTTTTTATTGTCGAGATATGAACTGTAGACAACAAATAACCAAATAAAGGTCTTGCAAAGTCTTACAGAGGGCAAAAATTAATAATACGATGTATGCTCGATTGGAGATGACCGCTTAAATAATCCAATAACCAAACATAGTCAATGCCGTTTGTTGTTGTGATTAATAAAATATCCGATGCATTTGGTTATATCAAACCAATATGGAAATTTCCTCCAAACTGCTGGTTTTACTCAGTGTGTTTTAAGTATTAATAAGATGCCCGGAATTCGCTCTTCATTTGAATGAGAGCGTGTGAGTTTTCAAGAATTGAATTAACCCAGAAAACGAATAAATCAATAAGACTGGTAGGATTTTTATTTTTGTGCTAAATGAATCCTTCGTACTTCTTATGTAAACGGCCAGAGCTAGCAGCTGATTTTTGGTTGAACACTTATAACCATTTGTTCAAAGTGAAATTCTCTGGCAAGTGGGTGCAATGACAAGACAACCACTGTAGATCTGCATCTCCACGTATTTGTGTACGTGTGATATAATGATCGTAAATTTACCTATTGACCACATTCAATGCCTTTGGCAACGGACGAATGGATGGAGTTATGGCACATTTACTAGATTCATGGTAGTTCCTGCCTATTAAGGTTCGTTAAATATTTTTACCTAATAAATTCAAGAAATGACTGAATACAAACATGCCAACCCCTACAGACATCCAATAAACAATTCTTTAAGAGAACAAAACAAAATGTTAGTGGTGGTATTGCCACGGGGCACAGGTTTCTTGGTCATGTGATCACTCTTGTGCAGTTAAGTGACTATTTACAATAGGCTGTTGTAAAGACTCTTTCTTTTTGTCTTCTTGGTCTGTAAATGGTATATAAATTATGCTATATAACCTTGTATGTGTTTACTTGGATGTTTAATTTGCTGCATTTTAATTTGACACCAAAAAGTAATCATTTAATTTTTCGTGACCGTAGGATTGTCCATAAATCAAGAACATCTGGCATTAACGCTTTTGAGAAGTGAGGAAGTCATTATGAATTGCTGACCTATGATCTTTCAAATGTGCTCCGCAGAGGTATACTATATTTTCGTGAATTTTTAACGCCACGTGAAAAAATAACAGGAAAATCCAAATCTTGCAGTTTATTTTGTATATTAAATAATGTTTTGTTTCTCAAAAGAACGTACGGAAGTTTTCTGTTGTTGTAATACGTTTAATTCCACATTTTTTTCCTCATATCGAAGACCCTTGCTTTGTCTCTAATCGGTAGCAAAATAAAGAACGACAAGTGTAATGGCGAGATTTCCTGAGCGAACCGCCGGACGTCCTTGGGAGCTATTAAGGAGTTAAAGATTCACCTGTTGTTCATATGCCAAAAGATAAACGGCAGGCGAAGGTAAAATTCCTTTTTGAATAGGATATATCAAGGAACTCCACGAACAAAAAGAGCTCTGGCAGTTGCCGGAGCTCTTCAATGCGAAACCTCTCTAAAATATACTGGGTCCAAAACCAAGTTGTGCTCTTGTCTACTGATATTTATAAGATTTAGTTTACTAGTTATGCATTTTAGCAATAGTCTTAAATACTTAGAAAATTATCTTGCAATTTTTTCCCTGCGTGACTGTATACAAATGGCCAGTACACACATTTAAAAAAGAATTCATCAATCATGTAAGTAGCTAATGATTTATAACACACTTGAAGGTATTGCTAAAAGGGCACGTGGTAAATGAATTTAGTTAATGTGTCTTCAAATATGAAATAAAACAAACATTTTTGATAGGGGAGAGCAACTCGAACACGACTGACTATCGACAATTACCATTTTCGTGGATGATATGATTTTGAAACTTTGTGGAGTTGAAAAGGTTGGAGATTAGGGATCAAGCCCTTACATTTGTGAATGAGAAGGAGGAGCCAGACTGCTTCCCTTTTAAGGTCTTTGTATTCAATTAACGCAATAAATGTAAACACAAATAACAAGGGTTGACTTCAAAACTGAGATCTTTACATTTAAACTAAGCTATTTGCACCCAGGGAAACAATCAATTTGTAGTCAAATGTTAATTTTTAATGTCTTACTTATCACCTGTTTCCAACATCTCAGACGTATATTTTTAAAATCATGATACATCAAACTGACTAGATACTGGCGGTAAAAGCCGAAAGGCAGATATAAGGTTTATTCCCTACCAACATTAACTTGAGTATAGTTATCTATATAATATTGAAGACAGTTTAAAATCAGTTAACGTACCCGGCGGTAAAACATCAAGGTATCCTCTGATTTACGACCATAAGGGTTGGGAAACTACAGGACTTAAATTTAGAGAAACTGACGTTTCGAGCAAAGGCCCTTCGCCGAAGAGCAATTTAACGCGTGCATCTGAATAATTCTACGTGCATCCAATGATTTTAACGTTATTGTGGAAAAACGAGCTGAATCTAATTTTGATGGTTGCCGCCACTTATATTTATAATTATCTTCAAATCCTCCAATTTCTTTGGCTTCTACGCTGTTGATTGCTCTATCAGTCCATTTACTGAGATAAAAAGAATTAGACTTCGATGGGGTTGATCATCCCTTTCACAGACGAGAAAATCCAGTTTGGGGTAATATGCACATGAGCGACTGTATATGGCATTAATAAAACCATTAAAACCCTTGATAGCCTCACAATATGAAGGTAGGGAAGCAATCGTTGAGTGTCTTGGAATATGAATCATGAAATATATTTTTACATGTAAAATTGCAAAAATCCTATTCCAAAACAGAAAAGTAATGGAAGTATGAGTCAAGGATAATAGATAATGGAATTATGTTTATTAATATTCTGTTTTTTCTATTCTAATCGTGTAATATACCCTGTGGAATTAATGACATTATCCATATTTCGACCAAAGTAAGATGTATTTCTATACTTAACCTTCATTAAGAAGCCGTTTTCTGTACGTTTTCTAATAGATATTTACAGTGTTGAGCAATATAACCAGAAATGCATACGTACCAACGTCATTTACTTATCGACACACTCAACTGAACGCTGGCTCAGTATCAGCTTGATAATAGGTCTGCTCAAAAAATTAGAGTAACCTAGATGGTTCCTCTTTCACTAATTAAAAACTAGCTTATTGTTAAGTTATTTTTTAATCTCTTAAAGGCAGTTGGTAGAATGTTAGTTTCTGGAACTGTATACCTCCAAAGGAAAAATGAAGTTCTAGGTACAAATCATATGTCAAAACTCTACACGCACTGTTTGCAAGCAATGACTTATTTTCTCAATTTCACTGAAATTATATTGTGTATTTGATGTTGTGACCTTACTTTAAAAATTTTTTATCTTGTTCTTACGATAGTCAATCAGGATTGTGGGTACATTTTTATTTTAACAACAGAACGTTCCAACCAAAAATGTTTTAATAATAATAATCAACGGATACAATCAAACAAGAGCTGTTTGACCCATTTGCGGTTACGTCGACGGAAAAAATGGATTCTGCTCTGCCTGTCCTGTAACATACGTATTTTTAATAGGAAATATTTTAAATTCCGCACTCAAAAACTTGGCGTATTTTCATTAAAGGATGGAGCGGTAAAGACATGAAGTCTGGTTGTTTGATTCATAATATCCGGTTTTTCGACCTTCGCTGATCCCGGACGGATACTGCTTGCACTAGAGAA
This sequence comes from Nanipora kamurai, assembly GCA_036872915.1. NCBI lineage: Eukaryota > Metazoa > Cnidaria > Anthozoa > Scleralcyonacea > Helioporidae > Nanipora > Nanipora kamurai. Next base: position 1,829 of record JBAHVQ010189401.1, on the reverse strand, counting down.
CAGAAATGACGTTAGTAGTTGTGCTTCCTTCGTTGAGTCAGATGTCAAGTATGTGATGTGTGCACTCAAACAATAGGAAATCCAAAAGGGCAAGAATACAAATTGAAGAAAACTACAGATTAATAAACCATGTTTGTATCGTTCTTATTTTTGTTCAACATAAGTAGTAGTAGTAGTAGTAGATATAAGTACTAGCTAAGCAGAAGATAATAAGCAGATATTTGAAAGGGGTTGTAACTAGATCTTACGAAGAAGTAGGTGAACAGAGAGTACGTTTGACGATAAGTAACACGTGCAGTTTCTTCACAAACAATTCCACGTGAACACTTATAAGAATACTGAAGAAACTTTACTGAGCTAAGATTGAAGGAAGTGGAATCTTATTTCTCAGTCTCATATGGTTCTATCGTTTTATGTCCATATAAATATCGGCCGTATACCTCCTATGAGGGGTCATTTGTGAGGGGTTGAGAAAAATTTCCAAGGCTAACAACTTAATTGCCAGAAATCTTGAACAATACGTCTTAGAATGCCTTGGGAGCAGCTTGAGTACCTTAAATACTAAATATTTTGAATTGACCAACCTTAAAGGCGAAAATATTCTATTGGCGAGCTTTACACTCTCAAGTAGGCCCTTTCTGGTCCTTGCCTGAAGAATTGGTTCTCCTCATTATAAAACTTGGGCTCATTCTGACTCAACCGATTAAAAAGGGCCTTGTATATCATAAAACCTTGTCACGAGTTGGGTGTCACCATTAACCCTTCCATTACAGTGAATAAGGGAGGCTAATGTTTGAGTCCCAGGCCGCACTTGGATTGTTCGATCCATCTGACTGGCTAGACCTTCTATCGCTGAGGCTAGCTGATTTTATTTCTAATGCCGGCAATTTTACCCGCCCAAGGGTGGCTGCTAGACAGGAAAGATTTCATTTTGAGTTTAGCCTAGGTCCTAGGACACTTGTTTCCTGCATTTTAAACTTTCGGCAATCTTGATCCGTAATCAAAACTTTACAAAGGCGTCCTCAGGGTAGGGGATTGATTAGTCTCATGAGGGTCTTTCAAGTGGACGGATTCTTTTGGAGACGCAACCAAGGAGGAGTAATGGTCGTAGTTTCCCATAAATGGGACAAACTCTTTGCCCCAACAAAAAAATATATTATTTCGAGAAAATTTCATAATTTTTTGCAATGTGTTGGCTAGGAAATGTTCGCATTTCGGGGTTCTTAAGCGGAAAAACTGAGAAACATTGTAAACTGGAACATTTTCTTTTTCATTTTGGCCTTCCTTACAGAAACACTGGTCGCGTCTCTGGATTTTCTTTACATGAGAACGCAGGGATGGGCTTAGCAATAACAATAAAATTTCGCCAAAATTTTTGAAAACTCCTGGAAAATATTTTTACAAACTTTATTCAAAACCTAACCGCAGCCAGAAGTAAACTCATCGGTTCTTGTCGAGTATGCAAGAGTAGCTGTGATTAGCCATGGGTCATACATTGTTTTGATGGCAATTTATTTGACTGTTTCAAATGTGACTAAATTTTAACCCCTCTTGTTTATGCTACCGTTTTGTCTAGTAATCCTATCTCCCGATAAACTAAATCTTGTATACCGTTATATAAAGTATACCGTTAGTTTTCTTTTTTCTTGATGCCGAGTACACTATACCATTAAGAAATATTATCATTCACTTTATAGTATTCTCAAATCTGATTGGTTAATTTACCTGCAGATAACTGGGTGCAAATATCGATCAGCTGCAAATAACTGAGTGCAAATACGTTATTGAGCATGCGCACTTCGAAAATGATTCGTCAGCTAATTCGTCAG
>JBAHVQ010189371.1:0-14916 GCA_036872915.1 Nanipora kamurai | reverse complement strand
TCAAATGTTAATGCTTATAATGGTTTGAGTATTGTCCCTTCTAAGATGATTGCTTTGTTGAACTCACCTGATGCTGGGAACTGGAGAGAGAAATTTAAGACTTTTGTTTTTTTGATTTTTGCAGAAATTTATTTGGCTTGAATAAAATAAATAAAACAATGCACCATAATGTATTTAAACCACAGCAGTATTAACCCATTCACTGGCAACACTTTCCTGTTGACTAGTGAAATCCTCTGGCATTAGACAAAGTAAAATCCCTAAGCAGGGTGCATTGGGACATATTGCCACTTAAAGGGTTAAAGTGCTAACATCTAAAATTACTTATTCAGAATTGTTGGCACCTGCCATGTATACTTAAATTAACTTTGCAAACAATTTCTTTATACTGTTCTTCTGTACTTAAATGTTTGTATTACAGTATCAAATGTTGACTACATGAACGTCATTATTACAGCACAAATTCGCGTGGGATAAACAAAACAATGCAGTATCAGTTTTTAAACAAAAGCTGTTTTAATTTGGTCACTCCACTGCTCGTAAATTAAAGATTTATTGTAAAACCGTTCTAATTTCTAAATATATTGCAAATTTTAATATGTTATAATGTCGCTTTTTTAAAAATCAGAATTCTGAAAAATCTTCCCCCCAAAGTCCAGGAAATGGCATTTTAGAGAAAATTTTCCGGGGGAGCATGCCTCCGGACCCCCTAGATAACTCGTGCCTACGGCACTCGTACTGGGGGATGTTTTACAATTTGTGTATTCAAACATTTTGGATTAAGGTAAGAAAAATCCTTGATCCGCCACTGCTTTCAACCCACTAAATGATAGCGTGTCTTCAAAAAGATAATTATCTTTTCTGTAGTTGCTGTCGGTGCTGGAGGAGGAGGTCCACCACCTGTTGACCTACAGCTATTTTTAAAGCTTACAAATGCTTTTCTTCGCATAGCTTTTGCATGTTTTTCGATTTGTCTTTCACATCTTGAATTTTTCTCTCTGTGACGCTAAGACAGTTTGCTTCTGCCCAGATTTCCTTCTGTTTTTTGTTGGTTATTGCAGTGGTAAATTTTGATTGTAATAGCACTAGATTTTCCTCTACTTTTTCCATAATGGTGTTCATTTTGGATACGGAAAATTCATTTTCCGTTTTCTTTCATTCTTTACCATCATATCCGTCATGTCTTAAAAAGTGGAATTTTAAAAGAGCACAGTTTTTAACCTTGGGTTAAAACTCTTAATCCAAGGTTAACTAATCCCACTGCTAATCGACCTTTTAACAACACTTTCTAAACGTTGGATTAGCTAACCAAGGATTAAAGGATTTTTAACCCTAGATTAGTTTTAACCCTTGGTTAAGTTAATCGTCCTTTGAAGGACTGGGCCCTGTAAACGTCGTTAAGCTCCACTATAACACAGTTATCTAAACATGTTAAAACTGAAAATGGCATCCCAGTTGACCCAAAAGGACACGTTCCAACCAATAAACGTCAAAAACTGTCCCCTACACAATCAAAGCAGGGAGTAAAACCTCTTCCCATTAAAAAACTGAACAAAAAAAAAATTCTGGACGAGTTGAGAAGGTTGCTAACATGAAGAAGTCATGCGATGTTTCATCATTCCTTGAAGAAAAGCAACCAGTCAACATGAACAATATATCTTACAGCACAACGTCTTCACTTGATGATGAACAACAACAAGAACAGCTTACAACAACTAAACAATCTGCACAGCCAGAGGACATGGATTTTCAAGAAGCACATCATGATAGTAATGGTGAAGTGGATGATGTAACCTTCCTCAGAGAAAGTAAGGCCCCTGTCAACAAGTATAAAAAGAAAGCAATTGATGGAACGAAAATCAACATAATACAGAATGGTGAAATGTTGACTGATGTTTCGATAAACCATGCCCAGATGATTCTTCACCATCAATTTCCTGAAGTAGGTGGCCTTGAATACACTGTTCTTGATCCAAGTTTACAATTTTCTGTGGAAGACAGAGAATTTGTGCAGGTTCTGCACGGTTGTGCTATCCACTGGGTCTGCATTTCAAATATAGGTTGTCAGGAAGGAACAGTTAACATCAAAGTGGATTTGTCAAAAAACACATCATGAAGCAAATAGCATGCATTACACATATAACACGACCAGAACTAAAAGTACATTTTCAGCCAGTTCAACAACAAACAGACAGTGTAAACTATGGTTCTTTGGCAATTGCTTTTGCAAAATCTTTACTTCACTGCGTGGACCCAGCATCTATAACATTTGATGTTGAGAAACTGCGGTCCCACTTGTTGGAATGCTTCGAAAAAGGTACCTTATTACCTTTTCCCAAAAGTCTTAACTTTTCTCCAAGATCTAAGCACAGAGTTGTTTCTGAGAAGCTTTTCTGCTCTTGTCGAATGCCATGGTGCAGAGCTGATGGCAGAGTACGATCACTGTCGTGAATAGTACCATTAATCATGTGACCAAATTCCTAAGAAAGTGTTTCAACAAAATTCATTTTGGGTTTGTTCAAGCTGTTCCTCTGCAAACTTATAATGGTTAAGGACCATTCTCTTTGTTAAAGATAAATTAATCTGTGCTTATCTCCAGTTTCTGTAGTGTTAAGTGGATGAAAGTCATTGACTCCCATTAGATCGGATGTTAATCTAGAAGAAGCTGGTACTCATTTTACCAACCTCATAAGGATGGACAGCTGAGTCAACTTTGGTAGAGAAATGGTCACACAAACATAATCCAGACATGGCAGGGCTGGGAACGTTGTGGCTGATTATTATAACTTCCAGAATAGTTTAGCAGCAGACCAACATTGAACTTATTTAATAACTCTTACTACTGAGAGAAGGCACTTGTAGTTACACACTAATATTTCCAGATAAGTTTTTTTGTGTAATTACATGCAACGAAAAATTTAGAATCGACTTTTGATTACCAATGATTGTGAATGAAAATTGATGAATATATAAGATATTTGTTTAAAATAAATAATTAAGTAGGGATCCCTGATACTTCAAGAACATGGTTAAGCACTAAACATCACTTACCAGGTGTTTAGTAAAGAGATCATGTCTACTCTTTTCTTATTCAGTTTAGGGCGGTTGTAAAAACTGGTTTCCATATCTCAAACTGCCCTTTTCAGATTTACGGCTGAGCTGTCGAGTACTAATTGGTGCTTAGCTCGTGCAGACAGTGGTGAGAATTACTTGTGTACAATTAAAAGGCCACAAATTACTTCTAGAAGCCGTTTCCGCGCAAGTTATTAATTTTACAGAAAAAGTTTAGTGAGCTTGCACTCAACTACATTTCAAGTTCTTAAAACCAACGAGCGTAACCATAGGGAGTAGTTCCCAGACTTTTTCCGTCAGGGGCAGATTGAGATATGGAAACAAGACTTCACTCTAAAAAACAGTGCTTCTACATCTAATGGAACTTTTAAATTGAATTGGAATTTTCTATGGAAATCAAGTAAATGTGAAAATTCTATGGAAATTAGAATTTTCTTGAGAAAATCCCCATAGATCAAGATTCAGTCAAAATCTGCTTTAAATTTCAATGTAAAATTTAATTTGTAAATAAACTCGATTATAAAGCGATGTAATTGTAGGATGCTTAGGGATATTAAGTAAATTTTCGGGATAACGAGGAACTTTGGCAATTTGGTGCGAAACATGATCACAGGGTGCCAAAAACGCCATTAACATCAAAATAGAAAGCAATGGAGTGTGAAAGTGACCTTAGTGAGTCAAGCGATGACAGCATTCACAACATCACGGATAATGAGCAAAAACAGGCCCAGAATAAACCAGCAGAAAAGAAAAAGCCAACATATAAACAGAAATTTTGTAATGCTTGGCTTTCCAATGCAAATTTCAAGGAATGGATACAAGAGAAACGGGAAACTAATGATCATAGCGTACCTTACTGCAAGGTTGGTCAAGTGAAGCTGTCTCGTTCGAAAACCACCCTTAGTAGACGCATGCGAGCAAAAGGACACAAAGAGGCCTTTAAAATGGTTACTGAACTGAGTAAATCACATTCAAATATAAGAACATTGTTTGGTGCCTCGGCAGTCTCGCAGAATTCGGTTGCTAAACTGAAAATAAAACTCTGTAGTTTTATTGTTGAGCACAATCTGCCCGTCCATTTAAGCGAAGATTCGTTAGCCCTGCTATCCAGTTTATTTCCTATGAATAAGGGAGAGCAGAAAGCAACCAATGTTATTCGCCAGGTTCTGGGATTTAATACCGAGCTGAAGTCCCGAAAGTTTTCATTGATCATGGATGAAACAACAGATTGCTCTTGCAAGAATCAACTGGCTATATTGGTGACCTTCTTCAATCCATGTACATTTAAGATAAACTGTGACTTGATTGACATCATCCAATTAGATGATGGAAAAGCTGACACAATTTATAGAGCTATAGTGAAATGCTTTGAACAGAAAGACATTCCAATGAAAAACGTCGTCGGATTTTGTGCAGATATCTGCAATGTAATGTTTGGCTCACATCATTCTGTTGCTCAAATGCTGGTTACCAATCATCCATGGATAATAACTGTCAAGTGTGCTTGCCATATGATCCACCTTTATGCTTCCCATGCATCCTTACAGCTGCCCAAGTCTCTCGAAAATTTGTGTTGAAATATATCTTCATATTTCCACTTATCCCCACAATGAACCAAAAACTTTCACGAATGTCAAGAGTTTTTTGACATTGAGAAATATCAGCTGCTGAAACCTGGACAAACCAGGTGGTTGTCAATGAAGATGTGTGTTGACAGAATCGTTGAACAGTATGATGCTTTGAAGCTCTATTTCACAGGAGCAGCAATCGAGGATATGACACATACCAATGACAGCATTGTGAAAAGTCTGAACAACAAGTTCAACCTTGGTAGATTTACTTCTTTCAATACCTTTTTCCAAAGTGGAATCCCTATTCTGTTCCTGCTGACATCATTACTCTCAGATTTCATGAAGGTAAGTAAAGTAGAAAATATCTAATTTAATCTATGGTGGCCAGGTTACCCATATACTGTATTTGTTAAGATACAGTATACAAATGAAATGAGTGAATAAGTGTTATTACTTTTATTGTCATACTTCTAATTATAGTTATCATTTGTGCGACAAAATGATCAATGGCATATTGATGTTAATGACCAGAGGCATTATGTCTCACTCAACAAAGTCTATGTTGGACCTTGTGCAACGGATACCATCCATACCATAGAAGATGGTATGGGCAAGGACCGTCCTGATGTCCCGCTATCTTTCACTCATTGTAGAAACTTTCAGATCGAACCTGTGAAGCAAATTTTGTTACGATTTGATGATTGTAGCAAGTTTGATTTCTTATCGTTTCTCCCACCTGTTTCTGTTTATGCCCTGTGTCCAGCATCTTTATTGCAAGTCTACAGACAGTGGCCACATCTGAAAGATGTTGCAGACTTGAGAGAAAGTGATAGAGAATGGCGCCAACGTGCACTAAGCCCCAATTTGAATGGTGAGATGAGTTTGGAGGAATATTGGAAAGTGGTATTTAGGGAGGAAAACCAAGGTGGAGAGAAAGTTTATCCCAATTTAACCAACGTGGTAGCTTACAGCCTTATCTTTGCCATTTTCCAATGCTGCTTTTGAACGTGTAATCATAGGGCTACACTCAAGCAAGAAAGTTTGTTGGCTTTGCTTTCAACGAAGTATTCCTTCCTAAAGAAAGGAAAACAGCAAGCTGTTATGATGGATCCTTCAAGTCAAATGCAGATGATGAAGATGCAGGAAAACTAAGCGCCGAGTTCTTGAAAGAACTTAAAAACGTTTAAAACTTAATAAAACGAACATGAAGATAATGAAGAAAACAAAAAACAGTTGTCATTTACACCCTTTTCGTTATTGATCACTCTTTAGATTTTATGAGTAAAATGTTACGCTACAATTATTGTTAAATCCTTGACATTTGCCGGTTACAGCAACTCTTAACTCTTAAGGGCCCCGACGAGGCTCCTAATGAATCAATGCTGTCGAGGCAGCCATAATTATCTCAATAATTGTTACAAAAGAAAATGTTATTACCATAACAAGTTTGAAAATACACTTCTTGAAAATGTTTAGATGCTAAGCTACGGCGAGGATTTTAATTAATATCAATCACTAATCTTGTTACATCCTTTAGCGCCAGTGAGTTCGCTTGTATAAAATGCCTTTACTTTATGGAAAATCTATGGAAATTTTCATTACGATATACAGAGAAACAGAATCTCAAAGTGGAAGCACTGTTCAAAAATAAACATGAATGAACACGAAGTTGAAGGTATCTAAGGGCCTCCATATACGAGGCAAATTGTTACCGATAACGTTTTAGTTGTCGATAATAAAAAGTTATCGACTACAAACGGTGAAAAATAAAGTCGTCAACAACAAAGTAGTTTTCCTTTTCAAAAGGAAAAATTGCTTTAGTTATCGATAACAAACGCAGCAGTTTTGTTATCGACTACTCACTTTCTTCTGACCATGAGTAAGTCATTGATTACGGAAATCTTCATTTCTTGTCAACAAACCAATATGGATTCTAATCGAATGTTATTATTGATGAGGAGAGACATTCTTTTTAACATTCCATCGTCACTGGAAGAACAAGAAGATAACTTTCTTGCCATTGTAGATGCAGTGTGTATCGATCAGATTTCGGTCTTGCAGAAACCGCTATCAAGAAGCGTGAACAGCGTACCATGGAAAAAGGTACGCTCCAGAGATTTTTTACCTACCTGCTGAACTCACTGGTACAACGAAGATTACATTGCTAATGTAAGAACTGTCAGGGATACGTTTTGGCTTAAAGTTAATATACTGAAGCCATATCTACAGTGGGAAGCAACCAAAATGAGGAATATCGATGTGGATGAAAGGATAGCTATGGCTTTGTGGAGATACGGAAGTGGGGACTCACCAAGAACCATTGCATGGATCTTTGGTGTGGAGGCTTGTATTGAGGTAGCAGACGCCATATGTGAGGAGTTCACATATGGATGGGTCTCACATACGCATACGTGATGCTTTTGGGAGAAAGCTTTTGTGGGCTTCAAAGGCTTTTATTCTCTAGTTCTGCCGATAGTTGCTGGTGCTGACTATAAAATTCTTGCGGCTACTATGGGTCATGCAGGAAATTCCCATGATCCGGCTATAATGAAGAAACACTCCTTCTGACCGAAGATTTTCCCATCAGGTACAAGAGAAATCAAAGGGCTGAACATTCCATACCTGGAGATAGGAGACTCGGCATTTCCACTGACAACGAGGTCTATGAAGCGTTGTTCACAAAACAAGCTCACAGAAACACAAATCTACCTCAACTATGGGCTCTCATGTGCTTGAATGGTAGCAGGGCAGACATTTGGGTTGATGAAAGGATCCTTTCGAATTCTTTTGGGGACAAGCAAGTGTTCGATTTCTACTATTAATATTATAACCTTAGCTTGCCGTGTTTTGCATAACATCTGCATCGTGAGAGAAGTAACTTTTAAATATGAATGAATACTAGCTAGAAAAGACATCCACACCTGGAGAACAATGAGGAGGATGAGGTTGACATTGTCGAGAGAAAGATGCTAAGTCAATTAGGCAAGCACTTACTCGTTTCTTTGAACAACAGAGGTAAATAGTACACTTTAACAACTTCCACAGTTACACAGTGCAAATGTCTGCAGTACCAACTAGACAAAATACAACAGAGCATGCTCATAGACTGCAAAACAGTAAACTGGAACTTGTTATGAATGCCCTGTTAGTTCACTGGCCATAAGTGGAGGTGTTATTTATTGAGGAAGGACTAAAATAGGTGATGGCTACAGTAATTGGGGCATTCGTATCAGTACTGTGTTGTGATATGTTCTACATCTATGCCTCTATGGACATTTATGTAATGATTCCTGGCTAATGCTGTTGGGAGGATGATCAGGAACTTGTTTATTTACATGTTGATCAGGACCTGGAGCATGTGAAGAACATCCAGGCACTTGAGGGGACAACCAAGGATCAAAACCACAGCTAGACTGGTACTTGAACCTCATCATTTCCAGATGAGAATGTCTGTTGCTCTCCCTTTCCTGCATTTCTACTTTCAGCTTTTCCAGTTCTCTGTCTTTTGCCCTTTCAATGGACTTGTTTTGTAACCAGAGCATTATGTCCGAATTCCTTTTTTCAACTTGAAAGGAATAAGCATCCCTTATAGCTGATGCTAGGCTTTCGGAGTACTGTATGGCTGCCTTTATTAGATATTTTATATGCTTTCCTCCTGACTGCCTTATCTTTTTCAATGGCTAAAGTTTGTTACCACTTGTTCTTCCACTTGCTGGCTAAAAGCCCTCTTCACTATCGTGTGAACTGTGCCACAAAGAACTATCCCTCGATTCTTCGTCATCTGGTGAGTCTTCATCCACAACACAGTCCTGGCATTCACCACTGCTGCTTCCTCCACTTGGTGTATCGCAATGCCTACAACAAAGGTGTATTTCATGGCTTTGACTCCAGATTTCATCTTCATGATATATTTAGCTTTGACATATTCTCCATATATAATCCACATCCATTTTACACTTTGGTAATTTCGTTTGGGGTGCCCCCGTTTGTGAGAAAGCTCCGACACTTTCTTATAAATAGTTCCCTTTTGTTTGTTGGAAATGGATTTAGACCGTAGTTTTACCAAAGCAACTTCTTCTCCACCATCATCCTCGTCACCATCACAAATACCTCCCAGGGCTGATTTCTCTCTGTCTGCGTAGCGTTTTTCTCTTGATTTTTTCCCACTCCCTACTGCAGCATGCTTAGCACTGATCTGAAAAATAGGACTGAAAAATAGTCCTATTTTTCGGATCAGTTACTCTCAGCGTCGCTCGTGGCTGCCATTTTCTGCACGATGTACACATGCACATTACAAGCAACTTTCTGAGCTCCCTCAAAACATACAGGTTATCGACAACTAAAGTTTTGATGTGTGAAAACACATTTACGAACACTAATAGTTGTCATTTCAATTAAGCTGTCGATTGAAAATAGTCGTCGATAACAATTTGCCTCGTCTGCGGAGGCCGTAACTAACATAATATGAAGGCCCCTTCTGGTCAAAATGATCTTAATTATTCTTATACAGTGGTGCCAGTTCTGGAGAGATGGGTATGATGGCCCATGTGGGCCACATACATTTTTGTCCACAGGTGTTTCGTTTCTTTATATTTTTAAATGTATTTCAATTTAACTTTAATGTAATTCCCTATAATTTATTTTTTTTAAGAAATAAAATTAAATGAAACTAACGCTGTGGCCCAGGCATGCCATACCATTCCCATATCTTAGAAGCCTGTTGCAACTTGCAAAGCCACGCAATGTCCTGGGGAGTAAGCTTAGATACAAGATGCTTGGCAACTTTTTGGCAGCTTTTGTCTTTTTCGACAGCTTTTCTTAGTTCTATTGATTTTAACCAATGGAGTATTTGTTCAAACTGTTTGGTGATCCTTACATGAAGTACTGGAGAGCTTAAGCAAGAGACGTTCGTGACGTCACAGACGTCTTCCGGAAGCGATTTGATCGTCTGAAACTAGTTGCGCATGTTCAAAGGTTCATGTTTCCAAGTCAAAGAGGCCAGGACTCGCGTTTGGACGTTGCAGGTGAGTTGTGTATGGTGGCCGAGGATAGCCATAGTGATTTCTGCATAAAAAAATTCAAAAACAAAAAAAAACACAAAAGAAATCCAAACTACAAAAAAACATAAATTTAAAAATCATTAAATATAAAATAAAATTTAATTGCTCTGTGGCCGAGAACTGCCATAGACCAGCATGCGTTGTGATGGAGTGGAGCCGAGCGATAACATGGCGGCCAGTGCATGCAACATAGCATTTTCTGCGTAACTGGCCTTGTCATTCCACTTTAGAAGCATTTTATTTCAGTTAACATCTCATAAAACAAAACTACTATCATCTCTTATGGCAAGAGTACGAAACGACTGATGGAAAGACGACTTAATCCTTGAAGAATCCTGCAGAAATATGTAAAAGATTCTCTTAGCCATAAAGAAATATTGGATTTCGCTACCAGAGATTTTTATCAATATTCATGGAGCATGAGGACATTCGATAGAAGGCTGCGACATTTTCAAATATATTATCATGACACCTCTGTTTCAATCAATCAAGTACAAGAGGCTGTCAGAGTAGAGTTACAGGCTCCTGGAAAACTACTTGGTTATCAGGTGATGCAACAAAAAATTTGTCAATGTCACGACCTACTTGTGCCGAGAGACTTGGTTTATGCTGCGATGTTTGACCAAGATCCTATTGGATTACAAAGAAGAACCCCTATGTCCAAGGAAAAAAAAGAGAAGGGAAATTTTCCAACACTTGGCCCTAACTGGGTACATAGCTTGGATGGCCATGATAAACTGATGGGTTATCAAAACAGCACCTTCCCCAGTGCAATTTATGCTTGTTTAGATACCTGCAGTCGTAAAGTTCTATGGGCAAAAGTATGGAACAGTAACAGTGACCCCAAGCTCATTGGGCGTTTCTACTTTGATTACATCTATGAAGACAAGATAATAGCTAGTAGATTAAGGTTGGGGACAAGGGAACTGAAACTGGGGTAATGGCTACCATACATGCCTATCTTCGTCAAGGGTATGGCGACATGAATGCCGAAGACAGCATCATTTTTGGCCAATCCACATCAAACCAGGTATTAAACTTTGTTGTATATTAGTACTCTTTTATCTCTTTTACTCTATGAAAGCACATATTTCTTGCTGACTTTAGATAGAACCATGGTGGAAAGAATTGCATGAAAGGCTTGAGAAGTATTATAAGCAACCATTAAATCAACTCAAAGATCAGTGCCACTATGATCCACACAATGCAATTCATAGGTAACCCAATAGAAATGTGTAAAGTATTTAGTTATACTTCCTATAACATTTTATGCAATTTGTTAAATTTTTAATTTAGATCTTTGCTTTCATATTATGGTGCCATTAATGCAAAAAGAAATTGATACATTTGTCAGAATTTGGAACAGTCATAGGATACAGGCACAAAAGAACACAGTACTCCCCGATGGGATACCAAACCATATCTATAATTTTCCTCAAAACTATGGCCTGAAAGAGTATGGTATGTATCATTTACAATGCAATTTGAATATATCTAACTGTAACTTTGTGCCTTAAAGCTAAAAGAATTTCTTCTTGGCGAGTAACATTTTTAACAGATAATATTTGAACTTGTGAATGTATCTATTAGGTTGGAAAGTAGAAGAGACACAGTTAAGAGAAGTTGCAGAGCTTTCAGAAGTACTGACTGTTGGTGAGGATTATTTGAACCCTGGATTTCGACAAAATTGTGCACAAATTCTTCCAGATCCTCATAACTTGGCACCATCAGAATGCATGGATGCATTTATTTTCCTCAAGGAAAGTCTTGCATAAAATAACTATTTTATAATCTAAGGTTATTAGCCATGGTATTCTTTTTAACAAAGGAAGAATTAACTTTTTAACAAAATGTAAACTCTAAAATTATGAAACCACATACAGCAAACAATGTCCTTGACTTATTTTAACCAAGATTTCCTATGTTATGAAACCAGTGTCATCGTATTTGTGACCTTTTAACCATTATTTGCTTTATTATAGTCCAGCAAGCCTACAAATGATATTGCATTTGTGGTCATCCATAAATTGTTTAATCACATTTACACTGAGATTTCCGGCACAGAACATGTACTCATTGTTGTCTGCAGCAGGGTCAAACAAAAGATGACCATTTCCTTGGAGATCAAGAACCATTAACTGTTTCTTTGACCTTTCATATGAAAAATGGGATAAACATGCCTTTTGGCCAATCAGACCATCTTCAGGAACACATAGTTCTCCAGTATTGTTGATGTATTTTTGAAATGTCCCTTCAATAAATCTTTCCAAAATACACTTGCTCAAATTGCAATAATGGGCCAAACTTATTGGCAGTATCTCTTTTCTTTATAGTCTGTGCCAGTTGATCAGCAAAATTTTTGGACAAATGATGCATTTGAACAACCCTTTTCCCTTGTTCCTCCAATTTCCTTGTTAATCTATGAATAGAATTCTCCATCAAAACACAGCTATGTTATCCATGCATGCAATGACTGAGTAGAAAAGCAAGCATGAATTTACCTTATCCAGAAATGGTTTAATAACCCATGTTTGACCAACAAAACCATAAGAGCTGCTGCTTGCTTTGTATGCTTTCCTGAAGCCTCCTTCTCCCAAAACTTGATCATCCATGGTAAATTCAACTTTATTGGGGATCAAACTCCATGATAATTTGGCAAAGTTGAAGGCATAAATATCAATAACTACTGTTTCTCCCGTAGTCTTGATTGATTTCCTCAGTTTCATCATTTGCGACAATGTCAAACTTTTTGGCATGGCTTGCCTTTTATGTGCTGGCGAACTGGACTCACAGATTGCTCTTCTCTTTCTTGGGCTGCCTGTATGCTAAGCAGGCACACTGAGCCCATATTGTTTATTTGTGCATGAAACACTATCTTCTACTTTGATTGGTGGCTTAATGAATCTAACATGAACGACCTATACATAAAAAAAGGCAAAACCATGGAAGAACATCTTTTCACAGTATGTATCATTACTACACAAGTATGATAGTTCCACACATCCCTCTCTCACTTATTATTTCTCACATATGTTATACTGCCCCTGCTAGGGACCAAGGATTATGAGATTCAAAAAATACCTTGAGGTCAGGAATTTGATCAATAGACGAACAAGAAGGGCCTTGATTGCTGGCGAGCACATCACATACTAGACCTTGATTTGTCAGACTTAAAGTGCTTCTCGCAAGCATTTTTGATGGCAGGAATAGTAAGTTGCTCATCTAGAAATGGGACAAACTCGCGTGGACTCGCGAGTGATTCCTCGCAGTAATGCAGGACAATAGAGTATTGTTCATAAGAACAAAACAGACAGTAGGTCCTCATTGAAGTTGGATGGATCCTTGTAATGAAGTGCTATAACCCAGAAGCAGTTACACCCTGCTACCAATGGCAACCAGATGATGGTCTTCTCCAGAAGTCCAAAAGCACAACAAAAGTGTACAATGACAAACACAAGAAACAATAGAGTATATTATATTATTTGCTTTTATATTATGAAAACATTGCATATGCCTAATTTTCCATGTTTTGATGAAATCTCCAGATTTTTAAGGGCTAAAAGCAAAATCTCACTGTTCTAAATTTTTAAAGTTGACAGCTCTAAATATTAGACTTTGTTAAAAAAAAAATATCCAATGTATCCTTGAAGTCTAAGATGAGTTATTTCAATATTAAATACACGAATTACGAGGTCGACGTGGCTGAAGTTGAAGACACAGTGAGGAAAGAGACGGACGGGCCAGGTAGACTTCTCGGTTACCGAGCTTTGCAGAAGAAAGTGCGAGAAGTACGCAAACTGAACGTGCCTAGGGATCTGGTATATGATGTGATGACACAAGTTAACCCTGAAGGTCTTGGAGCAAGGGGAAATGTTGAGAGACCAAGAAGGCCTGGAAGAAACAAAGCCTTCGCTACAGAGGTAAGAATAGAATACCTTCGAATAGAACATATTACAGCCATAATACCAAACGAAGTGTGGCGGCACAGAAGAAAAAACTAATCAGAGGTTGATAGCAGACTACTTAGATGTCTACTAGGGTTTGTTGATAACTGGAAATTCATAAACAACTCAGTTTCTCACCAACATTTAATAACAATTGCAAGACTACAAATTTTATTGGCACTGTAGCACATTAGACTAAAAATATTAAAATATCATAGCCACAGTATAAAATGAAAACAAATACTGTGCAAGGTTAGTGGTGACTGTGGTGTCACATAATCATGAATGTCTGATTAATTCATCTGTGAGGGGTGAAAGTAATTCATGTTCCCTCTTTGCATTTATGGGGGACAAGATACATTTAGTGGAATGGACAACTAATGACAAAGCAGAGGTCATAGGGAGGTTCTACTTTGGTTATCTTTCAGTAAGTCTATCTCATTTTGAGTTTTCCAGAGCAGATGCTGTTGGTAAATTTTTATTATTTCAGTTATGTATGTACAGGGCTGGAAAAAGTTATTTGCCTTCTGGGGCTTCATTGGGTTTAAAGCATTTTTTCCTTTATTCTGATCGATGTAGCTGTTCTACAGCAGAACATGTACGTCTGCAGATTAAATTTTGTGTATATATATATATATACACACATATATACACATACACATACACATACACACACACATACACACACACACACACATACACATACACATACACATACACACATACACATACACACATACACACATACACATACACATACACACATACACATACACACACACACATACACATACACACACACACATACACATACACACATACACACACACACATACACATACACACATACACATACACATACACACACACACATACACACATACACATACACATACACACATACACATACACATACACACATACACATACACATACACACATACACATACACATATACACATACACACATACACATACACATACACATACACACATACACATACACATACACACATACACATACACACATACACATACACATACACACATACACATACACACACATACACATACACACACATACACACACACACACACATACACACACACGCATACACACACACACACATACACACACATACACATACACACACATACACACACATACACACACATACACATACACACACATACACATACACACACATACACATACACACACATACACATACACACACATACACATACACACACATACACATACACACA
>JBAHVQ010189340.1:0-13742 GCA_036872915.1 Nanipora kamurai | reverse complement strand
GTCTGGTGTTAGACAGAGTAAAGTAGTCTGGTGTTAGACAGAGTAAAATAGTCTGGTGTTAGACAGAGTAAAATAGTCTGGTGTTAGACAGAGTAAAGTAGTCTGGTGTTAGACAGAGTAAAATAGTCTGGTGTTAGACAGAGTAAAATAGTTTGGTGTTAAACAAAGTAAAATAGTTTGGTGTTAGACTGAGTAAAATAGTTTGGTGTTAGACAAAGTAAAATAGTCTGGTGTTAGACAGAGTAAAATAGTTTAGCGTTAGAATAAATCAGTCTGGCGTTAGCTTCAGTAAAATAATAAAGATACGAAATTGCAACTGTGTCATATGAATTGCTGGTAGTAATAACATGATTGGTATCTGAACATCGTTAAATTTTAAATAAACAATTGTTGAGGGTAACTCAACGAGATCTTCAAAGGGTGAATACAAAGAAAAGCGGAAAAAGTTTGTTGATTTTGACTGCATGAGAAGACTGAGCAAGATGATAATTTACTCACTACTTTTCAAAGTGAGGTATTAAAACTACGAAGAATATATTAGAATGCTGCCAGTGAAGTGATGAACGGATTGCAGGCCTTTTCTTTTCAATTATTTTGTCATATTCGGGAAAATAAACAGGTTGTTCTCTCGATTCGTATGATGATATACGACGTACGAGCGGACATTCGTGTGTGATAAAATAGATCATACGTTCATTCATTAGTACTTACCCTAGGCCTAAACCGAAGCTTAAGCGTAAGTCTAACTTTGAAGCGAAGCCTAAACCGACGCCCGACCTTAACCCTAACTCTAACCCTAACCCTGATCTGTGCCTCAGTTGTTCAGCGGTCTCATTGACTAGACCCAGACCCTAACACGAACCGTAACGCTTAGCCCCATCCAAAGGTCTCGACGACCAAAGTTTTTTCCCTGGACATCGAAAACTAAATCTCCTTCGTAGTTCAGTCATCCCTGGAAAACCCCCTGGGTAAATTAGTCTGAGAAAACTAATTAAATACAAACATGCTAGTCCGTGATGGGACTTGGGGCAAACGTACAAAAGCCTCCTTCTCGGCCATTATTTACTTCACTTGCATATTCATCTGCTCATTGACTGCATGGAGTCAGTCTGCAAGTCTCTATAGAGTTCAGTGGAATGCGCATGACTAAATATGAATTTTAACCTGGTTGTGATCCTTAAAAATTCGTGAACCCTTGAGTCTTCGAGTTGGTCCAACTGAACTTCTTGCGAATTGTGAGTCCGGGAATGGGCATTTCCAACATTTTGTTCAATTATCGTTAATCACTCATAACCGGACAGTGTTGCCTGTCTACAACACTGGGACAATCGGTGGTTCTGTACAGCTTCATCCATCTGTATACAGGATCCGAAATTAGCGGTCGTCCAGTCGTCAGGGACAAGAATTTTTAATTGACGATTGAATTTTAGATAATGGTTGTCTAGCTGGCGACCAAAATTTTTGTCGCTGCCTTTGTTCAGACTCCTTACACTATTTGCCTAATAGAAGAAATACTTGTTCCGTGAAATATATTTCGATATCGTGAACGGCGTCGCTATTTTGTTTCGTGAAAATACCTCTGGCTGAAGTGACTGATACCGAGAAGTATTAAACCCACGTTCAGCAATGTTCTCCATCATCACTTACCCGGGATATTTTCTGGAAGTCCTGGACTCTTCGTGGACGCCTAAATCCTGAAACATGGTTGTCCAAATGACAACCTCCTCTAATAGTCAATTTCGGACACTGCTATATACCAACTACTTCAGTACGTACTGTATGCTCCACAATTGTTTTATCGCGTTCATCCCTTTGGTAATCAAAACCACTCGTACATGTTTCGATCGGTCGACTGGATCTTTCAACCGTGCCATTTCGTCGTCATTTAATTTTTACCGATGGTTATTCTGAGATGGGATTATACTGTATTGTGTGGGACGCTGGAACCTCTCAGCGTTTTCCCTTGTTTCAGAAACATGTTATAAGAAAGAAATATAGAATGGTTTTCCACGTTTATGTACACTGACATAAACACTTGGCATTTTGTAAGGCTTGCAAAAATCCGTGACATGTTTGTGGAAGTTGGTCGTCCAGTTTGGTGTAGTCTTGAGAAAGACTGTTGGTGGAAGTGACTGACGTTTCGACAGCTTTAGCAGCGTTCATCTTCAGAGTCATCTTCAGCATTTTGACTATGAAGATGACCGCCGCTAAGGCTGTCGAAACGTCAGTCACTTCCACCAACAGTCTTTCTCAAGACTACACTAATCTGGATGATCAACTTTCACAAACATGTCACGATTCCCCCAGGTTCAAACCATGTACTTTATTTCAAAAATCCATAGGAAAAGCTAAAAAATACTTGCCTTCGGTTTGTGTTTTTGTTACACTTTTCTCAAGTCTCACGAAATCCTGCGTGTTTATACCGCATAATATAACGAAATGAAATGACCCATGAAATGAAATAACCAAATGAAAAGCAAGTTGATAATTCTCCTGGAATATATTCCCAACATCCAATCGGATTAAGTTGTTCTCGAGGCATAATCGAATTCATTGTTTTCTCTTTGCTTGGAAAATCGCCAACACTAAATGGAAACATTGGTTTGAAGTGGCTTCTAAAGATTCGCTTAGAAGTTCAAATCTTTTCTTTACCGCCTTTTTTCCCATTATATCATCTTTGGGCAACGTGTATGGGACTATGTGATTGTTAATCTCTGTTGTGCAAGTACTTGGCTGTACTTATGACTGAAAACTTTTTCCGCATATTTAGCAGTGTTCCTGATTTTTCTAAATCGTGTAGTACCGGAAAGTCATTTGCAATGACATCCACAACAAAGAAATTCAACAGATAATCGCTCTTTTTTTTCTCTCGTCGCTTGCGTAACTCCCTTGTAGTTCACGTGTCGTATGTTCCATTAAGTGCATCGATGTGTTTATGCGTGCGATGAATTTTCATGCCGTACGTTTCTGTTATCTAGATAGTCAAAAGGTTTGAGAAACCGCCCGAACATAAGAATGATGAAACTGACGTTTCGAGTGAAGGCCCTTCGTCGGAGTGAAACGTAAAAGGGCCGACGAAGGGCCTTCGCTCGAAACGTCAGTTTAATCATTCTTAAGTTCCGGCAGTTTTTCAAACCTTTTGACTATCTACAAGCCGTTCAATACTGCCGACGCAGCACTTCAATTTCTATATCACTGTTTCGTTTCTGTTATCGCTGTTAAATAGACCCGAAACCTCGACTCTGGCTAGGCACCAAAACAAATCGTTGAGATTTAGATTCCAAAATCTTGGTTCATCCATGATCGTTAACCTTTACTGTCTGAGGTTTTTTCAGGAAATTCCTCCCTTGAGTGTCTTCAATTGTGCCAAGTTAAAAACTGCCCACATACGTTGTTTGCTTTATATTGTTCTGACAGATAATTCATGCACGCAAAGTCGCTCAAAAAATTGGGCGACCGGACACTAAAGGTTAAAAGCAAATCCTGCTTATCCCAAGAGAAACTTCACCTTCTGTTCATGCTGCACCTCCTCCATTTTATAACTCTAAGTGACTTTTGGACTCCACAGTTTCTTAATTTCCCTCTCAACATGATGCAATTTAATAAATTCGGGAAACGTTATCGATAAATAACATTATGTATTCCATTTTTGTCTTTCGACATAGGTGCGTGGGACGCGCCAGCAGACTTTGTGAGCATTGCATACGTCATGTCATGATGTCTTAGGAATTCGTCCAAGATATGTTGATGTAAGCACTTTGTATAGTTGACTGTAGCTTGGTTTTCTTTGTGACTGAGAGCTCCGAGTGAAAGAAATCGGTGAGAATTGAACATTTATCTTACTAAGTAAAGCTAGTAACAGTGGTAGACACATGAAAGTAAAACACTGAGTGTATAATATCTCATATAAAGTAGACATCAAAAATGCTGACTAAAGTTGATCTATATGTGGTTAACGGAACGTTCTTGTGCATTTTGTTGGAATCAGATGCGTGTAAATTTGGTAAGCTTTCTGCTTCATTTACGGGTTACGAATTAATTCTGACATTCAAGATCCCTTATTTTGCTAGTATGCTCAGTTGAAATAGCTACTGTCGACTTGACGTAATCGATAGGGGTAAGTTAACTAACAAGATTCTCCCTAGACTGTCAAACCATCTTTGTGCACTCAAACTGCTGGTTGTCGAAGCGACGTCGCCGTTCAATTGTGCGACTTTATTCGTCGGTCTAAAAGGGTATTGAAATTTAACCACTTAGCCAGACTTAACATGTTTCAACTCAACCGATACATTCGGCATTTAATACATTTGAATAGGTTTCTGTGTTTGTAAATGCCGTAACACTGCTTAACATAAGTATACATCTGCGTTGCAATTAGATGACAGAGTGCATATGGACGGGAATATTTGTATGGTATCTGTAAACGTCTTAGTTAGTAAACCAGGAGTGGTTACTACTTTTGAAATGGGATGTATTTCAGTGAATTCACAGGTCTTCTAACTGCTTTGTCAAACAAGTATTTGAGTCGCGAGGACTTGAGAAATCAAGTCACGAGGTTTTACCCCCTGTTGGTGATAGAAAAAAAATGACATGTTTCACATTCCAAAGATTCCCTTTTTATGACGAAATCGAGTCCTGAGACCTGATTCTTTAGTGCTTGAAGTAAGCAAAAATTCACTAGTGGGCTTTAATAATAATTGGACAGTTTAGTGCACAATGAAGCTGGATATTTTACGAGTCACTCCGCATTTTTACGAGCTCGTTCGTAGCGCGGGTCCAAACAGAAATCGCCAGAAAAACAGTCACAACCAAAACGATCACAACAAAAACAATCACAACAGTACGGTAAAATTATTTAGCAACATCACAATATACACTCTTCTACAAAAATTTCAAAATTAATAAGTCGTCAAGAAATTAAACTCTGAATACGCAACTAATAAAAATAACAACTTACATTTCTACTCGTTGAATATCATACCATTTGGACTCGTCGAAGCGAATTAAGTTAGATAATAAAAACGAACTTGTGAACTTACATGACTTAGTTAACCCTTTTCCACACGGCGGCGTCCGTTAGATATTTTACTCTGGTTAGCGCCATGCAATTTTATTTAAAATACAATTAAATAAACCCTTGCTTGGAAAAGTTTGAAATTTCCAAATTTTTTTATAGCAACTTTGACCCTTGCCGTTTTTGACGACAAAATTAGTAATCCCTCTTTATTTTAAAGCAGAGCAGGTTTATATGCCATACGGTCGATAACAGCGTAAATTATTGAAGCGTCCTCAACGCTAAACGCGACTCGCCAATTATGACGTCATAAATCCAGATTTTTTTTATTAACGTTGATTTTCGATGAAACAAATCACGGAAGCCCTGCCACCAACCAACCAGTCCTAGCCCTAAAAAACACATTCTTTGCCGCTAGAGAATAAAATCGAAATTTTTGATCATTTGACCTTATGCTTTTTCCTCGTTCCCAGGCTCTTCCCTCCTCAAGAATAATTATTTTGTACCTAAACGATCAATCCTCCGGTTATAGACTAGACGATTGTCTGGAACCCTGGCTTGCGAATGAGGCTGATGGCATCAGACCAAAATCTTGACCACTTTTCTCACTCCGCTTTAAAACAAGTCCTAGATGGCTGTGATTTCTCTCGGCCGATCAGATATTTGCATTCACTGAGAGATGCCTCGCTTTTATTTTTGTAGGTATCCAACCACCTTGTAGTCAGTGTTCTCATGTAATAAATGCTTACCATTTTTGGTGGCATAAACGGTTTAAGGTTTCGCTGGCAGCTCAAATTAGACTAGAACAAAATTAAAAATGATAAAAGTGGCCTTGAGCTGTACAGACCTTCATCGACATGTAACCTTTACCCCCGATAAGTTCTTTATTTGCATTTTATTTTTATTTCAAATAAAAGTCCAAAATTGACAACTTCAGTTAATTTCATTTACGACTCCAGAAATTCTTTTACAACTCCAGTCTGCGGCAACCAATTAATTTAAGCTGAGAATAATCCCCGTCGGTTGTTTTCATTTTTCTTCTTTTTCCGGTTGTCAGTTAATTTTAACCGTTGAACTGACTAATTCAATCTCCTAAGTCTAATAAAAAAGTAAATTTGAACGGTCATAGACCATAGGTCAAAGACTGACTCCAGTCAATGTGCTGATCAAAAAGTGAAGCCCAAAATGGCCGACATACGGAGGCCATTTGGTCGTTTCCTGCACGCCGACCATTATATGTCAATGACGCCGATACGCAAGTTTAATCGTTAGTGTTTAGTCCTCTCAAAACAAGCACCACGGGGGTTTCCAGGGGTTACTGAACAACACAAGGTTTTTAGTCGTCAACCCCCGGAAGAAAATCTGGTTATCAAACCACCCGGAAACCCCTGTCTTAGATGGACAGCTTACCCCCTGGAAATTGTGAGTATTCGATCTCTAGAATCAAAGAAGGGAAAACCCCTTTCCAATTGCGCAACCATTTTCCATAAATGGTGTATAATGATGCAAGTTCACCATTCATTTGGTATAAAGTAAAGAAAGACAAACAAACTCATGGTTAGTCGCCATGTGTGTTGTAGGTTGCTGAATTGCTGACAAAACACTGCTTCAAGTGCGCAATCCAGAGTAAACTTCCATGCGTAATATCTCAGAAGGACCTTTGATTTCGTTTATTTTGGTAAGTATGCACGAGTTGTACATTAAACATTTTCTGCCTGTATTTCGATGTAATGCTTTGACACTTAGTTGTAGTAACATCAAGTTACGTTATTGCAATCACTTATATTTAATACCATAAACCAACATAGAAGTAAATGAAAGCACCAGGAGAAAATCAAACGGTTGTTGTTTGTTTCGTCGCTTTTGTCAAACGTACAGATGTCGTATGTTATTCCGCTAAACTTTAAATCAATAGGCCGAGGTAAATGAATAAACTTACGCTTTTAACTTAGGGGCTAAGTTGGCTGCTCATATTTAGTTAATAATTGTTCAATATATTTATGGGACAAACAAAATGTAGTTTTGAGATTGGTTTTAAAATTTTGATCATAAAAGCGTTCATAACCTTCATTTCTAAACGTGAGGAAAATGCGAAGTCTTCCACAAGGCTGAGATCAGCCATGCCATCAGATCGTGATTTAAACCTTCTTGAAGTGCTTTACACTCGTAAATTTTACCACCTCGTCATTCTGATTGAAACAGACTGTCCGATACATCTTTCCAAGTTGCGTGCAATATCTCTACTTGTTTGAAAGTAATATCGAAATTGGAAAGCAGGGGTTATATAATGAGCTTTGTTGGTAAATACAGTAAACTTAGGTTGAAAAATTGCAATGTTTGAAAACTGTATGTTAGTATAATAACCCTGTTGCTTGACACAAGTACAGTATAGTAAATGACCTCAGAAGTAAGGGAATAGTCAGGTCTCATTTGATATGGGAATAGCTAGTTCCACTTTGATGAGAGGATATCTAGATCCCCTTCCATGACTTTGATGAATAAAATTACAAAATATCAGTTTAGGGGTTTGTAGTTTTATGACAACAAATAATCATGATTATCAGATCATGGTGATCTTGATTCTGTACTTCCTTCAGGAATTAAAAGTTTGGAATATGACATGAAGAAAATGCCTGATGCTAGTCATGCTAAATGATTAGTCTGTACTAATTTTGTCTGTTAATGCCACCAGAAAAATTAAATTTACGTTTTTAAGATTGATTAAAGGTATAAACAAGATGAAAAACATTATGAAAATCCTTGCTTGTCAAGGATACTGGAAAATATAATCCTTGCATTTCAATGCTACAAGATGTTGCACTTGAAAACCCCAAGGAATATTGACCTCTTACCAAGGACCACAGAGTTGGTGAACATTCAACACCAGAAACAAGTTAAGAAAGAACAATAAACAAAAATTTAAGAGGCCACAAAAAGAGAAAAAAATTAAACAGATGACTCACATTATTGCCTCGCCCCAACTTTGAAAAATGCTCAACAGCCTCTGAAAAGGTAAGTGGCATGACAGTTACCATAACTGGTTCTCAAATAAGACACTCCAAGGTTCTCTAGGGTATTATACATTAAGTTAACTTTACTGTTTATGTGGAAGTCATGCTCAGAGGACTAAATTTGGATCAGACATAATCTGTGAAGTAAAGTTCCATAAACATTTATACATTACATGCAGTTGATGGCTTAACTTTTGCCAGCCCAATGCATCCGATTATCCAGCAAAATTTTTGTCATAAAATGAGAAAGTTAGAATATGACCAACTGAATTTTGTTGCTTTTGAAATTTTTCAAAATTTCATTTTGCTGGTAATCAAATGTGATTACAACACTTTGGGTTCTGATCTACAGTCTGTGTAAGTGAAAGGGCATTATAAATATAAGCAAATAACATGGGCAAACTTAACAAATGCGAGCTTTCAATCTTATTGAACAGCAGTGTAATCCACATACTAGAAATACTGTATGTCCTATTTATAGTCTTCTTCCAAAGTTACAAAATAAGTTAATTTTTAAAAAAAACTGTGGAACGCTAATTTAAGCCATTAAAGGGACAAGGACTCGCCGTATTATTTTTACTCTGGATAATACCAGACGATTGTACTGGTCACAGGTACTAGCCTTGGGTGTTAATGGGTGAAGGCCCAAAAGGGAGTATGGACCTCTTGGACATCCCCCCACTGATACAATAACAACTTTAATTCATTTGGGTTTATTTTTTTGCTACAGGTTGCTTTTGCTGCCAACTTTAGATTGATGTTATGCACACCACAAGGCCGCCATTGTCCAGATGACTTTCTGGAGGTGACAGTTGGTTCAAGAATTGTGTGTAGAAAATGCAGTGGATTCAGCACATGCCCTCCTGGTCATGGATGGTCTGTGAAGTGTAACAGCAGCATAACTAAGGATACTGATATTGAGTGCATACCATGTAAACTGGGGGAATCATATTCAACCACAGATGATTGGACACAATGCCAACCATGCCTAAGCACAACCTGTCTACCTCATGAGAAGATTAGTGGAAAGTGCACCCCAGAAAATGATACCTCCAATTGTACAGGCATCTGTGAAGAGGGGTACTGTATGAATGAAAGCAAAAAAAGTTGTCAGCTATGTCCCTTTTCACAGCCTGGGAAAAACAACACATTTATTGAGAAATCTGGCAACAAGGGTACACCAAGCAAAGACTGGACAAAAAATGTAGTCATTGGTGTACTGGTTAGCATAATAGTTGTTTTAATGGCCATCATTTTTCTAAAACGGGTTGGCTTATTCAAGGTTTGCCAACAATGGATGCATTGCTTTGGAAGTGGCTCACAGAATAGTGGTGAGTTTATTAAGCAAGACAAAATAGGCCATATTCACATTGCTGAGTTTGCTATGAATCACAGGTACAAGTTTCAGTCTACCCTGGGGGCAAACATCCAGTTTGGTGCCTAATTTAAAATTCTAATTTTGGCTGAGTTAGTACAATAATTTGCCTGCTGTGAAGACTGGAACTACCTGTTACCCTGGAAACTTAGAATCATGAATAAGGTTCATTAGTAGCTATGTTTGAGTAATTTGAAATGTTCATTGGTATATGATTCAACCTGTGCTGTTCTAGTAGATGTTCAAATCATCAAATCATGGTACAGTAATTCTTAGTACAGTCATGTTGATAATGGTCTTAAAAATCCTTAACCATCAGCACCCTACTTTCTGGGATTCATCAGTTAATTTGAAACTAAAACAACTGATTCTTATGATCAGATCCAAGATCATCTGGTACTAAGGGAGCTTGATGTTAAATTTGCACTTGTGTACAAATGCAAGGTTAGAAAAGTGACCAGTTTAAATGCAGTACTGTGGACAGATGTAAACCTATTTTTAGAGTTATCTAAGTGCCATGTGCCAGTCATCTGAGGAATCATCACTTTTTATCAGTCCATACATGCATGTGGTCACTTTGTTAGTCATGGATACTCTCAGTTCTAAAGTTTCTCAGTTCTAAAGTTTTTTTGTGGTTGAAAGCTTAAACCTTGCGCCCACTTCTCCATTATGTAAAGTATTGACTACTTGGCTACAGTGAGCCTTTAGGAGTGTCGGCTCTGAGGAAATTGTACCAACAGTCTTGCCAAATTTTTACAGTCACACTGTATTTACCAATCTTCTAATCTCCACAGTCATATAGCTTTATAAAAACAATGCAGCATATTCTCAAAACATTGTAATTTCAAACATGTCAGGAAAACTCAAATGGTTAGACTTTAATGTTTCACCTGACCACTTGATTTTTTTTATTTACATGACCAGTGAGAACACATATTAAACCAGGTATTGCAGGGCATTTGGCCTTCACATTGTATAATATTATGCAAGTACCCAATATGTCAGGAAAAATCAAATGGTCAGAGTTTAATGTCTCACCTCACCATTTGATCGTTTTTATGCAAGTATCCAGTGTATACATTGATTAAAACTTACAATGTACAAAATTACCTTTTTCAGAATCATCCTCAGGGTAATATGAAATGATAATGATGGTTTAATGTGAATTTATCATTTTGTACAATACCTTGTGGACAGTTTTTAAATTATTCAATTAATCTTGCAAGACAGAATGTTTAGTTGACACTGATCCATCAAATTCTATCCTGGTTGATCTAATACTTCATTCAATTATCTTTCTTTAACTTTCAAGCTGCAACATCATTCACTGATGTCAAGTGTCAAGCTGATACAGTGGTAGAAAACATTACTAACAATGGTAAGGTGTTTAATTTTACCAACTCTTTATCCATAAGAATCTGGTCTATCCATCCATCCATCTGCCCTGTCTGTTGTTGTTTTTCTCAGTACTTTCATTTGCTTGTTTCAGTATCATAGTGAGCGATATCTTTCACCCCCTTTTGCCAATACCAACTTGAAAAATAGAAAATATTATTCCAACAATAGTTGAATAATATTCATGAGTGGAAACGATTGCAATGTTCTTTGCATTTTTAAATTTACATGATATTTACATAAAGATTTCACACCATAATTCAGCACCCTCCTTATTTCAGTGCCCAGGAGTAATTGCCTGCCACTGGTTTGTTTGTCACCATTTACATCACCATTGTGGTCATGTGAATGATGACAAACATTGTGGTGATGTGATGATGATGGTGATTATGATAAATGAGGATGATAATGATAAATAATGATAATGAAGATGATAATGATTATAAAGATGATGATAATGATGTTGATATTGATGATGAAAATGATGATAAAAATGATAATGATTATGATAGTGACAGTGACAATGTTGATGATGGCCATGATGACCATGATGATGTTGATGATGGTTGCCACAATGATCATGGTGATGACCATGATGGTGATAATGATGATGGCGGTGGCCATGATGATGATGGTGATAGCCATGATGATGATGTGGTGATGACAGCCATGATAGCCATGATGATGTTGATGATGATTACTACCATGATGATGGTGATGACCATGATGGTGATAATGATGATGGCGATGGCCATGATGATGATGTGATGGCGGCCATGATGGCCATGATGATCATGATTATGGCCATGATGATCATGATTATGGCCATGATGGCCATGATGATCATGATTATGGCCATGATGGCCATGATGACCATTACAGCCAAAATGATGATGATGGTGATGGCAGCCATGATAGCCATGATGGTGGTGGCAACGATGGCCATGATGACGATGGTGATACTGATGATAATAATAATATACTTTATGTTAAACACGAACTTAGTTCATGTCGGAGCTTGGTAAATATCAGACGACTGGAGGACATTCGTCAAGCTCGTTCTCTCAGAAAAACGATTTCTGAACCCTAGACTCGTGGTAGCTCAATGGTTAGAGCGTCTCACCGGTCATCAGAAGGTTGCTGGTTCGATTCCCGTCTAGTGTTCAGAAATCGTTTTTCTGAGAGAACGAGCTAGACGAACGTCCTCCAGTCGTCTGATGATAATAATAATGTTGATAATTATTATTCAGACCGTTACACAAATTTTCTGAGCTGCATTCTCCTGTCCCTATACAAAAAATTAGTGTATTGAAATTTGTTAGGTGCGTAACGAGGGTGTCAAATGACAAGAAATTATATTGTACACCATTTCAGTGTTATGTAACCCCAAAAAGGCAGCTTTTGCCGTTGACATTTATCCCTTTAAGTACCACACGTACAAATTTGGCCCCTTTGTTATTTTACTCTGGCTATCGCCAGACGATTTTACTCGTCAACGGGAGAGTCCCGAAATGCGGCGGTTAGGGGGTTGAATGTCTACTACGAGTAATGTTTTTTAAGAAATGTCGATTAAAACTTCTCCCGCTGCAGTTTAGTGTTTTTTGTGTATATGGATCCGTCTGAAAGAGGATTGTGGTGTTAGGGTGTTCTATCTACTGTATTTACATGACAAGCAGCATCAGAAATTTTAGAAATTTCTAATCAGGATTTTACTGTATTTGTCTTCTCAATTTCAAGAGGCCACTAAGCCTTTGCTGCCGAAGAATGAGCACGACAACGTTCAAGACAATGAACCGACTTCTGAGTTTCCAGGTAATTCTGGCAATTTCCTGCACGAAATCTGGGCATCCATTGATTAATTTTCCTAAATTTATGTTCCGAGTCATTTTGGCTGGGGGACCATAGTCCTCCAGAACGTCCCAGAGAGGCGAAAACTGGGTATTTATAGCGCATTGTAGGGAGTTGTAAAAAGCGTAAACCATTATCATTGATGAGAGATATTTTTGAATTAATGGACATAGTAGAAGTTTGTGAATCGTATAATAGTTCAAAACAAAGCCTCCCATTGGGATTCATAAACCTTTGCGAGCGTTCAAGCTGTTGGAGCGATACGGAAAACCAGACTGCTTTAGTTGTTTGATCTTTGATTCATCAAAGCAGAACAATGATGAAAAATTGTAAAAACATGTTGAAATTTTCCTAATTTTATTCTTAATTTTGGTTACATCATTGACTCTGTCAATGGTGCTACCTCACTAACTCGCTAACTTCGTCCAAGAAAAAATTGCCGAAAAATCTCATCCTTTCTCCTCTAAAAACCTGAAACTACAACGCCCTCAGTGTATGTCACGCAAGTTATGGGACAAAACTTATTTGAATTAAAGAAATACAAAATAGTTTCGGCCTTTATATGATGTGATATAAACAACGGAGATGTGACCGGCTGACAGGCGAAAGTTTCAGAAACCTTCACTAAAAGTAACATTGAAATTAAACTGAGAAACGAAACAGACAAAAGTCAGACGTTGGCGTTCTATGTGAAAACCTCTATTCATCACTCATCAGAATGGCATTACTAGAGGTGTTAGACATCCCATATAGGTTTTTATGTACGCACTTTTTTCCAATTAAACCGACCAAAGAGAAACTTAATTTGCACCCCCTTCACACGATCCCGGTACGAAATGAAACCGTAACGAAATCAATACGTTTAGGCCCTGCGTTCACACGATACCGGTATGAAAAAACATGAAACCGATGCTAACCGTAATGATTTGAAACAGTAACGAAACTATACCTCCAACGGCATCATGTGAACGCCTTGCCGTAATAATTTCATCACGGTTTCACGAAACTTTTATCGCCGCCAAAAAATACCGATTAAATGAAGCGAGAAAGCGGGAATTTACAAACAAAAACTCCTTTTCTGGTTAATTCTTAGAGAAAC
>JBAHVQ010189279.1:0-14931 GCA_036872915.1 Nanipora kamurai | reverse complement strand
TATACCAAAAATCATTGCCCACGAGATGAAAAAAAATCGAGATTGCGAACACACATTTACCCACGTGACCTCGTTAACATTAGTGTAGCTGCTTGCCTTACGGCTTCGCAGCAATTACATTTCGCAGCCTGGCACCAACCATCTGCTAGACAGACATTTTCTTCAATT
This sequence comes from Nanipora kamurai, assembly GCA_036872915.1. Lineage (NCBI taxonomy): Eukaryota > Metazoa > Cnidaria > Anthozoa > Scleralcyonacea > Helioporidae > Nanipora > Nanipora kamurai. The sequence goes on along the minus strand of JBAHVQ010189279.1, from coordinate 14,763 downwards.
TTAACGACAATTCTTTGTGTCAGAAACACATTGGCAATACCTACTTTATAGATCTTCGTATTTCTGTGAAAAAGCTCCTTGATTGCAGTAAGTAAAGTTTTTGAGGTTTAAAAATTCAAACATTTTCCACGAGGGCATCCCCCGGATCCCACTTCAACACTCAGAATCCCCTGGTAAAATACTTGTGGTGTGCTTGACTTCTGCCGATTCTACACAGTTTCTTTCATGGGTTTAAATCCTTTTGTTTTTTTGAAAACGAATTAAAAGTAATAAATTACATAAAAGCTAAACACTGATGACCATTGTTGACCTGCTATCAAACAATCTTACAAGATCGACTTTTAAAAACCATAGCCAGCTGATAGTTTGAAAAATTATAAAACAAAACATACACCGAATATAATCATCTTGTAAAACTCAAGACATGAGTCAAAAAACAAGAGAGAATGTTTAAATGGTGATATTTAATCATCATCATTCATCATCACTTGGTCTGATGATGAATTTGTAATAAATTCGAAATATTACCATTTAAACATTCTCTCTTGCTTTTTGACTTATATCTTGAGTTTTACAAGATGATTATATTCGGTATATGTTTTGTTTTATAGATCGACTTATGCTCAGATTAATTAATAATATTTCGACCATATAATCGGTTTGACAGTCCTTAGTACCCTGTACTGGAATGGTTCCAACCTTTATCAATTGGCGGAATCTTTTAGGGACAGCCTAGTCTTCGAATACCCTTCTACGATACATCACCGCAGTTCATCACATCACGCGACGTTTTGATAGGTATCTGATTGATTAGGTAGGAGAAGATTCCGCTGTTTTACTTGATAATTTGCTGCGGTTTTCCAATTTCTGCACTTAGACATAACAAATTTTCAAATAAATTTTATCGTCCTGATGATCGTCTTATGACCATTATGGGCCAAAATTGTAAGGCGTGAGTGAGGTAGCTTGGTGGTTGTAGATCTTAACCCATGCACATACTTCTCAAGCTTGTCAATACAATAAGTTCTCTGAGGACCTGACGGGAGTCGAACTTGCAACCTTCTGATCGCCGGTTAGATGCCTTAACTGTTAACTTTTTCTTGTCGGAGGACTTCCCCTTGATGAGTAAAATCGTCTGAAGTTAGCCAGAGTAAAATACTAAAGTCTCCATAGCTCACTGAGGTTACGACTTCGACTCCTGTTGGGGCTCAAAACCTTTCTGAGTTGACAATCTTGAAAATTGTGTGCATTAAGATTTAATAATTGATAAATCTTTTAAGTCTAGTTAATAATTTTAATTTAGTTTGATTCGTTTTTTAACTTCAATAGACCAATCGACCAAGGGGGCTGATACTAACCTTACTAAATTTGGTTATAGAAAATCCGCACCCACGAATTTACGCCTCTGACATCAAATATTTACCCCAAATAGTTAGAAAATAGTTTTTCATGTTTATATTCTGCGACACAAACACTTAAAATGTTGCGGGCTATCAGACTATATATCGTAACAAAAACACATGTCTGACTCGAGTATTTTTAAACTTCCATATTTCTCTAAACGCTTTTATCACAGCTTACATACTTGGAAAATTTTGTGTTTATTTGCTCTTAATCAAACATGGCTACACCAGGCAATCTATCGAAGTTTACATAAGAGCATGCTTTTTTATGTATAATATCTGTAGTTTTAAGTAAAATTTAAAAAATCGAATTGGAGTGTTTTATCGGATATAACGATACTACGCAAAAAAAACACGTAAAACACGTACTACGAGTTTTTTTGAATGGTTTCAAAAACGAATCCTTGAACATTATAATTCGAGATGAAAGTTTGAAAATCATTGTTTTCTAAGCCGACAAAATTCGACGAGAAAAATAGGCGTGCATGTCTTTATCACATATAAAGAATACGACACGTTTATGCTATTCCTTTGTATTTTTCTCATGAATTACTGAATTTTTGAAGGTTTGAAATCTTTTTCAAAGATTTTCATTCGGCACGGATGTCTTGAAATATTTTGCGAATCGAGCTCTAATTCATGTCATTTTTATTATAATCGTGTATTCCGAATTGCTTGGTCCTTGTTCTAATTATCAAAAGAATTTCAATTTCAGATTATCTTTGAGATTTTTTCCATGGAATTCTCAAGTATGATTTAAACAGTTACGAGTGTTCGTGTATTATTTACAAAAAAAAGGCTAATTACTTTCTGCGCTGTCTAGCTTATTGTGGATTTTTGGAGCAAAAAATGTATCCCTTAGGTTTTCTTCTCCATTGAATTTATTTGTAACCAAATTAAAAATTTTTAACAGTTTTTCGTTATATTGTTTTTGATATTTGCGCCGTGGTTACTTGTCGAAAAAGTGCCATTGAAATTGTATAACTAACAATAAATGTAGTTTAGACCAGTTATTTTTCTTATTGTCACACAGTATTCACTGATTAAAGCTGTTGAACATCACATTCATGTCAGGCGTTACAAACACAAAGCGTGCATTTTCATGTTGTACTGCATGCAAGATTTTTAATCGGTTTCATTGATTATACATTAAATTTCAAGGCTGAAGTCTGGGCTACATCGTGGGTGTATCATGCCATAAGCATGTTTGTTAAAAACAACTGAGCAGTTATTTGATGAAATCCGATGTTAATTACTTGCTCGTTGATCCAAACCTCACCAGACTTACATTGATGTCGTCATTATCTGGGTCAGGGTGAGTGGGATAAGAAAAAAAGGATGGTTAATATCCAAGAAGGTGCATCAAATGCGAACTCGAATAGATAACTACAGCCATCATTCTGGAGAAGAATCTATCATTCGAAGAGAACGTATTACTGCGAAAGAAGTACGAACAGAACTTTGACAAACTACTGTAAAAACCAATTTTCGGTTGGGATGTGACAATTGGAACGATTCAGCGCATTTGTTTCCATTATTGTGTAGGAGTTAGATAAAATGACCCAAAGTAAAAAAGTTAAAAATATAAATCTGGTGAACATTTTAAAAATATACGTTCTTAAGATGCAGATTAATCACAGGAAGGAACAGGAAGGCTTTTCGAAATCTGTCAGTCACCTGAAGATTCTTTCAGAAGATGAAACAGGCTGTAGTGACTTTTTGAGGTAAGTAACATAATACTGTTTGCTCTATCTCTTTGGTATTGAGCCCTCTTTGTATTTCGTAAACCAAAACGTTCATATATATACATATATATATATATATATATATATGTATGTAACAAGCTTTTTGTCTAACTTTACCAGACAAAACCTTTATTTTTCAACTTAGTGGACTTAAAATACACTGTTAACAATAGTAAAATGGTATGGACGATTTGATGCCCCTTCTAACCCAAGGAATTGGACGAAATGACGGTGAGCTTATACATATGATTTTGTTCAGAATTTTTTCAACGGGTATATATATATACAGTATATATATACATATACATATATGCATATACATATACATATAATCAAAAAAAAATATTTTATATTGGTTGGCAAACGTTGGGGACGAAATGATAAGTATATTAATCACTCAATTTTTTAAAAGACTTTATTGCACTAACGCTTTTGCTTGTTGCTCTTCAGGTACAAAGTGTATACCGAGTGGTTCTATGATTTACATACTGTTTATGTCCTACAGCTATTATTATGTTAATAATGTGAATGGTAAAGCTGTGAGTCATCTAATATTTACATACTTAATTGTCATATGTGCAAAAATATTTTCTAATCATCAGTTACCTGATGATCGCCCGAGCGCGTGAAACTCAGAGTAGCGACAGCAAATTTCGTCTATTTTCACTTTATAAGTGACAAGGGGGCAGTGCCTCGAAAGGTCGAAATAAAGCTTTTTAAAGTTTTACTCTTAATGTTTTATATATACATATATTTTAGTTTAATAAATAATTAGTTTGAGTTTGAAGATAAAATTTACCATCAAAAGCTAAGTGCAGCAATAGGTATAAAGTTTACACCCTCTTTTGCTAACATTTTTATGTCCAGGTTAGAGGAGAAAATGTTGAGGGGATATCACCTGGATCCTTTAGCATGGAGGCGAATTTTAGACGATATTTTTCTCATTTGGCTCCATGGAAGGGAAAGTTTGTTAGAATTTTTAGATTATGTTAATTCATATCGTGAATTAATTAAGTACACATGGGAATGGTCGTATGAATCTGAGTAATAATTCATAAACCGAAACGGATCCATATATCTGATATAAATCTCGTTCACTTTTCTCGTCAAATTATTGCGATTCAGAAAACATAAATTGCCAATTAACGTATAACGTGTATATTTAGAAGTCATTTAAAGATCTCCCAGATCGTGCCTTATCGCTGTCGCTTCGTGTTTTACATAAATTCAAGTACTTCTACTCGGTTTCTAAATATCACACAATCATTCAAAAAATATATCCCTTGTACAGGAGATGGATACTTTCCCGGTTGCAGTATAGTGCCTCTCTCATCATCTTTGCTACCATGCTCCACAGTGAAGAAGAATGGATTCGACAATATATTCCTTTTTAAAATTTATAAAATGTCTTCAGACCTCTTTAGTAGCACATAAATCCACTGCTCAATCTAGCACTGTAAACCTCGCTCTTCATCTGGCTTATGAGCATGGTATAACCAATAAAAAGTGGGTAAACTTCAGCATGCGGAAAGTACAGTTGACTGTTTTTCAACTAAACATTCATTTTAACCTGAAACCGGCCCGACTAACCACATTGTACAAACGCAGCTTAAGTCTTGATAGCTCAATGATATGTTGATCTTAATTCTCGGCCATCAAATTAAGCTAAAAATTTAATTCACTCTGATAGTCGCTGGTTTGTACATTTTACCATGACTTTTTTTTGGGCACAGATTATACCATATTTTGCAAAGCTATGACGGGAACGTTTGAAAGACTGTATAATATCTGTTGGAGTGAATCTGTCAGCTTTCAAATCTACAGTAACAAATCAAACAGGTTCTAAATGTTATTTTAACAAATTTAAGTTTGAAAGAATCCGCCATTTTTGTCACAATTACACGTGAAAAAAATTGAACATGCTCAATCAATGCAGCAAGCTGCCTCACATGGTGCAACTCTTAGTAAAAAGGTACGATATTTGTTGCATTCAAATAAAATTGTACACTGTCGCCCAGGTGTGCAGACGACGGATTAAAGGGATCCAGTAATCGCATGTTTCTTCTAGAAAACCAAAAGAGTTGGAAAACTGGCAGAACTTATAGGTGCAGGAAAAAACAGACGTTTCGAGCGAAGGCCTTCATCGGAGAGTCCCTTCTGCTTTTTTGTCATCGCATGTTTCTGTTGTTTTCGTTGAACATATGGCGTATATTAAAAGTTGAAATATTATACCTTTCTAGTCAGACCTTAACATTCGAACCAATGGTAAATATATTTTTGTGCTAAAGTATATAAATTTTGTAAGTGAGAGAAAATATGACTTTTACATTGATTAACTGCTCAAGGGCAAGAAGCTGGATTTTCCATGTTTCACTGAAACATGGTAAAGGTGATTTCATTAAAACGAGGCTCTTAAAGCCTTAACCTTCTTCAAAACTAAAGGATAGATCGTTCTTAAGTGCAGCTCCTGGTTAAAAAGTTTCGTAAAAAAAAGGAAGGTTTGTAAAAACTCATCCAGGTCAGCCTGTTTGGTGATTCATGTGTAGCAAAACATCATACCAAAAAAAGCCGATGACAATCATTTATTTAAAATTAAGTATTTTTCAGTGAATCAACGTCGTTCTTTTGAACTGCTATCTTTTCGATCTAGGTAGATCATGACTAAGTTCCCTTGATGTAACTTACATCTTAACGTCCAAATGGACATAATGGTTGAGGATCTGTTGAGCATACAAGAAGCCTCTTCTGTCTCAGATTTTCAGCAATTTTTCTGAGCTCATCTTCCACACGACGGAGAACAATTGGATTGCGTTCATAAGGGTTAGGCTTGTCATTATCGTCCAAAGTGCCGTCATCGTTATGGAGCAATCGCTCCGTTGAATCAGCTTCATTGAGTCCAGAGAGCGCATTCATAGACTGATCTTCGGGCACACGCTCTTCATTGCCAATCTTCGGAAAACGAAGTATTCCTCCTTCGGTAATTTCTGAGAATACCAATACCGCAATGAGTAGAGCAATGAAAGTTTTCATTGGTTTTTTCAATGTTCCTTCTCAGAATATCTAAACGTTTCTTCTGTATCGATAACCTGCGCTAGCAGCTTGCCGAAATCTGTGGCGCAGTTATATATAGTTGAGCAGTTGACACGCAAATTTAAATTATGTTTCTCATCTACTTTAATCAACCTCCGCCCCATGTTTAACAGTACCCCAGGCCGAAAACAAATGATAAGATAACCACGCGGTTTCCGCGAGACATTGATCTTGAGATAAGAAGAGATGCGTTGACGCAGATGACTTTCTAAGCAGGCAAACATTGAGGGGATTTTTTATGTCGCAAAACATCGAAGAAAAGCACTCACTTAAAAAAATTACTGTTCCTCCGGTACAATATTTGTTTAGGTATTCATCATTTTTAAAACAATAAAAGTATCTCAGTCTTTCGCTATGGTCAGAAACGTAAAAACTACCTTTATTTCCTGTTCGGTTAAGTCTTAGTTAATGAAGGATTAATGTAAAAAAAAAATAAATAAAATTGAGTAATTATATTGAAATTATTAGGAAATTGTAAGAATTTTCTGTGAGGTCACAAGTAGATGCTTGTTATTTCGATTTACATAATGAGTATGTTATATTATTTCCTTGTAAAAAAATTCAGATAAGCGATTTACGACTGACATTAATGAATTCAGAATCTCCACTCGACTTTCAGTAGGAAAATTATTGGATACAAATGTCTTGATTCAAAATGAGCAGCTAGAAAAAGTGGAATGATACAACAGTAAAACAACAAAATAATCCAGTCTCCCGCCCACTGAAAAACGACAGATGTTTTGATTTGTGCAGAATTGATGAGCTATTTATTCCCTCTCGTTCTCTGACATGAGAAACTTCCATTTCAACTGAAGCCTACAGCTGTTCTCTTTTTTAAACTATATCATTGCTCTTTCACTCTCTCTCTCTCTCTCTCTCTCTCTCTCTCTCTCTCTCTCTCCCTCTCTTTCTCTCTAGCTCTCTTTTTCTCTCTCACACTCTTCCTCGTATACAGACTCACATCTTTCTCACATCCAACTTTATCTCACAAGTAATTTTATTTGTGACGTGGTATCCATCTTTTCACAGAAGAAAAACAATCAAAGAAAAATAACTGACTCTTGACTACATTCCGTGCAGATATCAAACATAATGATTAAATTTCAGCTATCCAAGGTTGTATCAATTCTGCTGACATAAATGTAAATTTCGATGTGTTCTCAGCTGCAAAAATGATTCCATCAGATGGGAGATATCGCAAAAACGTCATGTACCTTCGAATAAACCTTTATTCAATTACAAAGTAGTCACATGGTCAGAATATAACACCTTCTTTCTTCAGATTCCGTTCAATGTATTCACAATTTAGGTGACTTTTTCTCGACGTTTGTGTTATTCTAGTTCATTGTCTGGCAGTGGTAAACTTCAAGTCTACACTTGACTTTTTTAACTTATTTTTTGAAAATTAATGTTAGTCATTCCCCATAAGTTCTAATTTTCATCACAAGCTCGTGTTAATAGTCTGTGGTGATTGGTTGTCTGAAATTGCTGGTTTAAGAAGGCTGGAGTGGCTGTGGCTAGAATAATACTTTAAGTTCATATTGAAATAAAGTATACGTTATCGACGTTGTAATAAACTTTGGCTGCATGCTTTCGCAAATTTTTCAAAGCAATTCTACTCTTTGGCCATCTGCCTTAAGGACAATAGACTCTTTCAATCTTCTATCATCCTGAATACGTTGAGATAGTCTTGACATATCTTGCGTAGAATATATAGTTTCGCGTGATGCGAATATTGTAGGGACTAAACCTTAATATATTCGTGATTGATAGAAAATTGACATGTCAGTTATTATAAATGTTCTTTTAGTGTTTTCTGAGGCTTTGATTAAATGTCAAACTTGTCACTTGCCAAGCCGGATTCAAACTGGCGAACACAAAATCTTTTACTCATTTTAATTTTGTTTAGGGTAATTCAGAAACCTCAACACTCAGTATTGTCAATATGCACGATTTTACACAGGATTATATTGGGCAGTCGTATTTAACGCAACATGTTGGTGCAACAAAATTTCGTCAAAAAATTGTTAACAAATCTATGGAATGTTTCTTGAATTAAAAATCGTCCCTGGTTACTTCACGTTTAAACGAGCCGACAAGCTTCATAAATGTCTTTCTATGGCATGTAAATTACCTCAAGATAAAATTGAAGAAGAAGATTAGTTTAGTTTGGCTGCTGGGAATTCAGATTTCATTATCTTTTACGTCCAAAGAATGATTACTGTGAATCGAGTGAAAACAATTAACCGGCAAGTCTAGCTCATACAATCAACCTCTAAAAAGGAGTTTAAAAGTGCTTTCAGACTATAAACGAAAATCTGCAAGTCCAAGTTAGCTGATCCGAGTTTCCATGTAAGAACGCACGACAACTGTTGGCAAACATGTCGGCGATCTGCTTCAGAGATCTTCACTCATGCAAACTTGGGTGTAAGAACCCGAACTTTAAAGCTTTAGTTTCTTATCTGAAAGAGCCTAAAAGACACAACGCAAAATATGAAGAAACAAAAAATGCAATGTTTGTACCTGTGAGTATCACCAATGTCGTTCTTGCATTTCACAAGGCAGCTAGAAAACCGAATTTTATGTTGTGACGTTTGCACTTAGAGAGGTCAAAGTTTTCGGTTGAACCTTACAACATAAAGCTATATTTGATCAACTACATTTCTAAAAGTGTTTTATGAAGAAAAGGCGTCGAATGAATCATAATGCTTATCCATCCAACCTGATGTAATTTTGTGGTAGAAAGAAAGGCAAGTTGAAAGTGGAATGAATTTACATCAGCGTTCCGCCTGACATTGAAGTGACATATGAAGAAATTTTCGTATTGCTTCTTTAAAGCCGGCTGCGTTGAAGATTCGAAATTTATATAACATATCTTCATCCAATAAAGGCTTTATAAGCTATTTCAAATGCTTAGCCGGGCGAAAAGAGACATGGCAAAATATGCTTGCTGTACTGGACTGGATTTTCGTATTGAATTCTCCTGTATTTTTGAATTAAATTTGTTCATTATAAGTCACCAGATAGCTGAATTTACTTATTTGCTTACTTGTCATTATCAAATTTCCGATATGACGTACCAAGTGTTTTTCGAACTTTCTGGATCATGATATCTTCAACCTTATTTTTTAGCAAGTTTGCGGAACGATATCACCTAATGAAAGTATGTTATACATGGTTCGACTCCTGTTGACACCGTAAGTAATTAAGTAAGTAAAAAAAAATCAGTCATACGCACTTTAAAAATTCTTATTAACTTCGTGAGTAGGAGTTGTTACATCTTACGCGGATAAATCACTGTTTGTGAATCAGAGCGTGAGCAATGAGCATGCGTCATTTGAAATTAGGGACTTTAAGATTCCACTAATGGACTACGACTACAGTTGAAGATTGAAGAAACTGGTGGTATACAAGCAAACTTTAAATTATAGATACTGTATATCATCGCACAGATTCAAAACTCTGTGTCTTTTCGGCAAAGAAAGAGCTTTCACAACCGTCAGTTTCTCGCAAAAATAAAATCAAGCTTTGCTGACGTTCCCAGTAACCACCTAGGCCCGCGTTGTCTCTAGTACGTTAAAATGCTCTTTCTATGCATTGGAAACAGAGTTATGACGGCGTAAAGATTTCCCTTGAGACCAATTTTTTGGGTATGTTTTTTGTATTTCGCATGATATTGTATTGTTCATAGACGTAGCCTGTACTGATAATCGTCGTGTTGTCTTAAATTCCCTATTGGCAAGTAATGACTGGCATGGCTACGAGACGTCAGGAATTGCAATAGGAACGTGGCCTATCAACCGAGCATTTTAACTTCAAGCGACTGAAAGGGGAAGTCATGCCATCCCATATATACAACGAAATAAGAGAAAAAATTGAGACAATTATATAGTTGGGCTTCAGGGAAGAACTTTCATCAAAAGATTCTTATACAAATTAATTTAGTTGATTATGTGACTCTCCATGTTATAAACGTTTGGTATATGCAGACCACCGAGTTTTGTCTAACAGGAAATTAACTGTTTTAAACGAAGACGCTCAAGTCCACGCGAGATGTCGTAACTCAGCCTGGGATGTCTGTATCAATGGTGGATTTTGGGGAGTTCATTGGGTGCCGGGCATCCCTTGTGCGCTTCTTACAATAACTTTTGTTAATGATGTTTTACTTCAGAAATTTATCATAAAACTTCGGAATCATATGTTCACAATTTTCTCCGATTTTTTGTCGGCTATAAATGCGCAGAAAACACGAGGTACAGTACTTGGTTATTTTGGTAGAGTAATTAATTAATAACCTGGGACTTCCAGTATGATGTTTACTGGATTAACAATGGCGGACCAGAATTCAACGCGACGAAACATTAAAAAGATGCATCATTATTAATATTCGTTATCTCAATGGTATATCTTTCATATCTGTCAAGCATTCTGATGGCCATGCAAGAAGGGCCATTTTTCGATAATCACTTTGAATTGTGGAAAGTATCGGCGGAGAATGGCAAATTCCTTTTTCAAATAGGAAGACGTTTAACTTTGAATAGGGTAGAATTATACATTGCTTCACTTAATTCCATATAAAAATATCGAAGACCGTTCTTTGTCCATGTGCTAAATTTACTGCGGAAAGATGGGCAGAGAACATATTTCATTTCGATCATCCATATGAGCTGATGCACTCCCGTTTTGAAAATCCTAGATCTGCCACTGTACATTGAAAGAGATCTTTGGTCGAATTACCAAAATTTCTTTATAGCTGCTCATACGCATTGACGTGAGATCTGCTAGCTCTTCTTTACCAAATTTTGAACTGTTCGCGCCAAGTTAATTAAATCACATCACAAATTTTAGCGCTCGTGATAATTTATGGTCACTGGAAGCATAACATGATGGACTTAAACTGTCGATCAAGCATTTGAGTTATACGATGTTAATCTCTTTCTAAGTACAGATATTTTGAATTTATGTTAAATTTTAAATTGGAAAAGTTTTGTGTAGATATAACTTCCGAGCACTTAACAATCCAAGAACGTCCACAAACTTTTTGATTGTTTTTTTGATCTGCAAGTACTCTACAGCGAGACAAAGAAGCATCCTTGCGTATATAACGACCTTCGAATTCATGCCTCGGATTAACAGTAGTAAGATGACTTAACTATATTGGTTATTCCATGTCTTTTAGTGCTAAATCATGGCCGATTAAATTTATAGACTTATTACGTAGGGATTCTTTTAACCAAGTGAGCCAACGATTACCAAGGCTCTCTGAGGTTTTAAATTCAACCACATATGAATTTCCCTCTTGTTTGCAAGTTTGACACCACTTATATATGAATTTTGAGTTTCATGACTGAACGACAAAAATCCTCGATGGAAAAATTATTTTCAAATATAAACATGGACTTTTTTCAATATTTATTTACAGTATCTTGACTTTAGAAAAATTAATGTTTGAAGTTAACAGATTGTCAGAAGGAAATTGCACTTACATATATACTTCAATTAAATAATTCAAACAGCCAAAACCCGAGTAATTCATTCAACATACCATGCAAAAAGCACATTATAAATGTTAGTTAAATCTTGAATATTTATATATTTCAGAAACATTTTAAAGATCATAGTTTGAATAACACTTTTTCATTCTTTGCCAATATTTAAACCCATATTTTCAGTAGATACCTCCAAACTTATAACTATACATTTAGAAAATAAACTATTTTTAAACCCATATATGTCAGTTGTTTTAATAATTGGAGAAAGTCAAGACCTACAAATAAAAGATCATTTTATAATATTTGAACATCTGTACCTGCTAGAACAGATGGATTTCACTAGATTGTCGCAGTCGGTAACATTTTAAAGATCCCATGCAGATAAATCTAATTTCTATATGTTTGTATCCCATGTATCAGACTTAAGAATTCGAGGGGGTGGATGATTAAGTGATTGAACTTTGATAACAGTCTTATCTCTTAGGATAGAGGGAGTTAAATTGAAAAGAATAAAAACACAACAACGGCATGATTTATTAATGTTATCAATTTGTTAAGAATTTTAAGATTAAACCTAAAAGAAACTTCTAACGAATTTTTTAATTTAACGGAACAAGTCTTACCTTCATTATTATCTACATTATTATCTGCATTGTGCCTTATCGTTATATTCTAATTGAGCCATGGTTTTTCATTTGATCGATTTTTGCTCTACAGAACAAATTTCTGGCAATGTTATTCAGAAGCACTAAATTTGAAAATATCGACAATAAATAGTGAGAAAAGCATTGTTCAGCACTTGAAACCCATGAACTTATATACAAAACAACGATATATATCTAGAAACAGTTAAGCCCGTCAGTTGTTTGAAAATAAATGAGTGTAGTTCTTAATCTTTCTTTTTTTGTGTTTTAGATAATGCACACTGGTTTGCATGAATGTTTTATTAATAATCTGAGTTTGGTTTTTATGACTAGTCATGATGTAACCCGATAGCTTACCGGTGAGGTCATGCAAAATTTAACAAAAACATTTCATCAGCAAATTAAACCGTTGAACAGTAATTACTTTCATCTCCCGGACTATTATAGTGACATGAAATTCAAAAATGTTGAAACAGATCTACCAAATTGCATTAAATGTTGGCTATCGAATGAGCTTATAGGTGTTGACTGTTGAAGAAAACTCAAAAGTAGGTCTTTTCTAGTCAGTGAGTTATGCCGATTAATATAAAAAATAAGAATTTAAAATATTGCTTGGCGCCTTCCTTATCACCATGAGTTTCAACCTAATAATTTACTAATCATGTGCAGGTACTACTACCCTCGGGTCAACTTAGTTCGGGTACTTTTACCCCCCGGATTGCGTATAGCTTTGGATTGAGCTAAACTTCCACAATAAAGTATCACGTGTAGGCAGTAGTTTTTGCTGTAGCTCAATTCCTTGTCTCACTCAATTGTGCCCACCTCTAGTACTAAAAATAATGACTTGATTCACAACTATATGGCTAAAAAATTAGAAGGTGTTTTCTAATTTTGTCGTCGATAGGCAAATGGACAATTGGAAAACTTAGCGCTCGAGTTTACTTAAAAATAGAAATAAAATAAAATAAAATAGACTAAAAAAGTGGGAGGTAATTTTTGGATTTGCCATTCTTAATAGAAACGGTATCTTTTTCAAAAATCACCTAAGCCAAGAAAAAAACAAGGGAAAAATGAAAACGAAATAAGACGCGAGCTATTGTTTATATTCATCGATGCTAAATAAAAGCAACAAAAAGGAGAATTAAATATTCGAAAAACTTAGAGCTACACTTTATATCTATACACATACGACAATTACAAGACTAAAGTCTTAAGTTTTCAATAAAAGAGAAACATTCATCTGGTCAGTAAGGGTGAACGACGCTAAGTTTAAAAAATAGAAACTCTCTTAATTGCAGCAAAAAAGTTTAAGAGGAGGGGACTTCCAAAATCCTTCAACACACGAAAAAATTGTACGTTCAACATGCATATTTACAAAATTCAAGCAGAACTTTAAACGATTAGATGAAGTCGACAACAACTACAATTTTAAACACGATTCGGGCCTAAAGATAGATCGAAAACTGTTGAATGATAATCAAAAACAGTGTTTCTAGCGTCCTAATTTTATAAGTCATACTGTGTTCTGTGACGACCATCTGTAATGTCCCACGTTGTTTCAACTCAATCCACAGACACTTACATGCAATAATCAATTAAATAACAAGATTCATTTGCCTTTTCTTATATAGATAAGTAAAACAAAAGCTCCAGGATGAAACAGAGCGAAGATTTTACAAACAAGCGTATTAACTTAACCAAAGAAGTTAATTCTTCTCTCAAAAATTGATGGACTATTGTTGTCTAGTTACATCACTCGCGAAGTGTTCGTGATCACGAAACGCGCATATTTCTATGAGGAACCAATTCCGCCAATGTTACCACTCCTTTTACCCCAGATCTCAGGATTTTGTTATCCTAGGGATCTGGGAAATTGTTACCAAAATCTGGGGAAATTTTGCCAGACGGTGTCGAAGAATTAACTTTTTGAAGACTTTTCACTTTGTTTTGATTGAAAATGCGAAAATTGCTGGTCAGTATTCTGACAAATGAGAATTAAAATGACTTATATTAAGCATTCCCACTTTTGACAGGGTGAAGACAGCTGTTTTGTTCTCATGTTGTTTTGCTTTAATTGTTTGTTATCGTTGTTGATTGTGGAAGCACAACTAGACAATTTGGAAGATCACTGGAGGGCGTTGTTGTACTGCAGCAATTCGCTAAATAACATTAGCGACTCTTCGATGGAGTTTTCTTACGAGCTGGGATATGTGATGGATTATAACGCGATACTCCAAAGTCCGACATACAGTGCGTTTCAAATTATTATGCAAATCAGTCATTTTCAATTATCGTAAAAATTTGCATACTGTAGGCAATACAAATAATACTGGGAAAGGGTCGTGTTATATAGCACATTCGGTGTAAATATTGTCGTATTTCAACGAGT
>JBAHVQ010189268.1:0-14932 GCA_036872915.1 Nanipora kamurai | reverse complement strand
TGGCTGTTACAAGGTAGTGTACAGGTAAGGTAGTGGTTGGTTGTTACAAGGTAGTGTACAGGTAAGGTAGTGGTTGGTTGTTACAAGGTAGTGTACAGGTAAGATAGTGGTTGGTTGTTACAAGGTAGTGTACAGGTAAGGTAGTGGTTGGTTGTTACACGGTAGTGTATAGGTAAGGTAGTGATTGGTCGTTATGTGTGACTTGGGGTTGTCTGTGAATGTTGTTTTCCTCTTTGAAATCGACAAAGCGTGCTTGACTTCCGCTAGTAAACGCGAAGGAACGAATAATCAATCAGAGTCTTATATTTATGGATTCCCCCAGAGCCTAGTCCACCTATGTAGGGGAATTAGAAAAATAAAAACTTCTGATTTTTATGTTTATATATTTTCCAGTAAAGAAGTAAATTAATTGTGACTGTTACCACGTTTTACCACAAGACTGCACTGATAGCCGGTAAAAAGCTAGCTGCTTTTTATGGCAATAAGTATAAAGAAACTACTATCAAAATAAAATTTTCATGCGTTCAAAAATTGGTGTTGTTCCGCCAGTAATGTAGAGTCAGGTCTGTCAGCAATCATTGTCCACAAAACACTCTGAAAATCGGTATAATTCAAAATGTCATTTACTTGATATGTAATTTAGTACATGCAAATCACTAAAATATTGATGTACCGAGTATCCTTACATAACCAAAACATCATTGTTATGGTAAGACAAACAGTAAATAGTAAGTCATACATCGAATTAACTAGTGAATTATCATATCAGTCAACTCACAATTTGGTGTATTCACGGTTGTCCCTTATTTCAGATACGATTGTGTAACTCAGCTAGTTCTACTGACCAATTCAGATAAATAAATCTATAGCTATAATAACAAAAAAATTTGATCGTAGAACTTTGAAATAAAATTTATTGTTATTGCGGGCTGTTAATATTCAATTTATGTTATAAATAAATAATATTTGATTCATTCAGCTTTTTATTCTCTTTTATACTATGTGACCTTTCAACAAGACTTAAGTAAGTCTTTTGCTGGCTCTGAGAATTTAAATAACTTTCTATATCTCAATGACTTCATTCACTGAAGCCGACTAAAGACACTTAGTTGTAAGGTTGCCGAATGGTAATGAAATATGGTCTTGTAATACCAGGTGGGCATCAAAACTCTGTTACAAGTAAAATCCTTAAACACTCAACCCATTTCTATTGAATTTTGTAGAAATATTTCCTCAGACCAAATGTATGCCATAAACTAAAAATAGCCAACTCGGTTAAATGATATTAAAATTATACAAATATTGAACTGAATTCAAGTTTCACCTCAGACAGTGTATCGCAGACACCCGAAACAAATGTCGCATCAGAAATTCCTGAAATGACCTGGAAGTCTGTCGCAGGCGATGTCGGAACACTATTGCAGCTCTGTCGACGGTCCATTGACGGCCATTACGATTACATGGATACCAGCCTCAAACAAAGCTTGGCTTTTGTTTGAATGATCCTTCACCAGCCGAAAAACTACCAGTTCTAATTTTGGCACGCTGCAAATAATATGAGTCCTTTATCCGAGAGCCCTTTAGACAGAAGAAAAAGTCAGTAGATTTTCCATTAGTCTCAGTCGAGTGCCCATGAGGCAAAAGAAAAAGTCGATTCCCGCGATAAAGCTCACATAGTGGAAAACGGCCTAACAGCATAACCCAATCCTTACTACATATTTACGTCTCGTATACCAATCATGAAACAAACTTGGAAAGAACTGCAGAAAAGTAAAAAACAAAAGAAATAAAAACAAAAACTCAGCAGGACTGTGGAAAGATATTTAAAATGTTATCTTGTTATATCCTCTTTATCGTTCGAAATATTTCTGATCTCTGTCAAAGTTTCTCAGCCATAAAATTAGGATAATCGTGAGAACATAGATAATTTCTTTCAAAGTCGGCTAGTTAGCTAGGTAATAACAAAAAAGAATAAGCTTTTATCTTTCCAAAATAAAACAATGGCTTAACACCCTGAGACATCCCAATAGCTACAGCACGTTGGATCTTTTGAACAAAGTACATGGAAAAATTACAGCAAGTCAAAATTAATTAGAGAAAAAACAATTTTTAAAAAGTAAGGCAAACGTGATATCCAGTGAATGTAAAGTCTTTTCTGAATCATTATTTGTAGTTTTTCTGCTGAAAGTGCCGTTAGAGTTCGTGTAGGTTAGTTCTATGGTGAGTTAAACGTATTAGTTAACTTCAGTGAGAAAATGATGCTGAAGATGACGAGTTGATTAAATCATAAATGTGAACAAAAAAATTCAATATCCCATGGTGGGCTCAAAGAATGAAACGTCGCCCCTCATCGCTTATGCTCACACTTCCAAAGTACTCCCGTGGGAAATTAAACTACTCTAGATTGTGAATGAATTCTTGAAATAACTAATATAAGCTACTACAGTAGTTGAACACGATTTAACTAATTTTACTTTAAACTTACAATTTGTGGACACGAAGGTTATTGCCTTGCCACAGGTAATGATTTTTGAGTGATTATACTGTCAAACTAGTCTTTTGTTTACGGAATTACTCCTTACAATTATCATCTTAGCAATTCTTCTTTTCTTAATGAGCATTCTTGACAATATCATGTCCAAGTCAAAAGTCTTTAATTTTAAACTCCGATTTAACCTTTACTTAAGTACTTCATGCCCTTGAACGTGGACATGGTTATTTGACTGAACATTTTAAAAATTCAACGTTAATTACGCGAAGCTGCCATTCCACGTCTTCCTAATGTATACACAGACTCCTGGGTGGTAAAATTTTTAATTATTTAGAGCAAAGCTTTCGTAAAGCTCGATATGGGTCAACGCGGCTCAAGTAAAAGTCAAGGCGGTCTTCCTCACAAAAAATTATATTTTTTTCAGCAACTAAAACTTCTTTGAAATATATCGATTATTGATTTCACTTTTATTTGGCAACAGTAGATTGAATAGAGAACAGTAGAGTGCAAAAATTGGACGTGAAATCTAGATTTTTAAAGGACCTGGAAAATAAAATTTATTCTTAAATTGCGGAATTTAACTCGGTGAAGCATGTGCCTGAAATTCATTCGTCCTTGTGTCAGAAAATTGGAGAATTTTACCAAAGCTAATTTCTAGAAGAAGGTCAATGTAATGGTTTTGAGTACAATTCGTTAAAACTACACAACAAATGTTGTAGTCTGGTAATCAATAACTTTTGATTGTCATCTATTCTCAGCCTTTAAGAAACATTATCATAGTTTTAGACGTTACATTTTGTTAACTTTCCGTACTTCGAAGTGCTTTGTGCGATTTAACTTTGAAACAGCATTGTTCTCCACATCTTCGGATCTCTACTGATTGAACATTTGCGGCGTTTCTGCAGATGGGATTTGTTATTTTGATCACATCAAGCTGAGTTTAAAATTTTAAATCACCATAGT
Source organism: Nanipora kamurai (assembly GCA_036872915.1). Taxonomy (NCBI): domain Eukaryota; kingdom Metazoa; phylum Cnidaria; class Anthozoa; order Scleralcyonacea; family Helioporidae; genus Nanipora; species Nanipora kamurai. The sequence continues at coordinate 11,478 of JBAHVQ010189268.1, read as the reverse complement.
AGGAAACAATATTTTCCGGGGGAACATTGCTCGCTATTTACGTCAAAATGAGTTATTAACATAAACAAAAACAAGACTGCACTCAATGGCAGTATTAGTAATGATTGAGAAATTGCATCAGTCATCCGATTACTAAATTTACCTATTCCTATTTCTGAATCTTTATTTAAAACTTTTTGAGGTACACTGATGTCGTCATCACCCTGTTCATTACTACCGTGTTGCATTATGGGCATTGTTTGGAAAAATTCGGCCTGGACCTTCTTACACCCTTATCAAATTAGGAAACTTACCGCAAGTCTAATTCGGAGTACAACAGACATACCAACATATCTTGACAACAAGCCAGTCTAAACCTTTTAAAAACTGTTTTTGCCTAGCTATACTCACGTGGAGAAGAACAGTAGAGCCGTGCACTGTTTTCCAAGTCCAGATGAGAATGGATGGAATTACGAAAAAGGCATTTTAAAGCCCAAGCTAGCAAGCGTAGAACAAATTTCAGCTGCTTGTTCACAGTTAGCATTGTGCGCCTACCTCTAAAGCTTGAAAATGTGGTGATATTTGTAGAAACTGAACCCTGGATGAATAGAACGTTAATGTCTGAGGATAACATTTGGAAAGTTTGGGAGATTAAGATATTCATAGTACAATAAAAACAACGTCCAGAGCCACTTGAATAAAACACAATCATGCAAAAATTTTTGCTCAATATTGCAGAATATACTTCATGCTAAGAACCTGTGTACTCTCCATATTATATTTTCATGCTATAGCTTCGAAAATCTTACATTTTTTTTGACCTAAGTAATTAGACGGGATTATCTGGGAGACCTAACTGGAACGAAGACCCACGCTGCTGCTTGAAAATGAGAATTTCGGAAAGTTACGTGATAAATCTGACTGGTCACGTGACGGTTCTTTTCCTTTTATTTATCTAGAAGTTGCACGGATTCACGCCATATATAATTGTGACAGCTTTTACGCGGTTTGAGGAACCTTTTCCTGACTTCTAGAAGGAATAATGGTTTAGCCTCGTTTTCATGTCGCAAAAGCAAGGGTCTGAAGAAAACCTCTGTTAACTGCCTTACAAGGTAAAATTGAAGCTGGAAACAGCAATATCTTAAAGAGGATCACAAGACGAACATTGTTCACCGTATTTCGTGATTCTACCCGAAAGGTCCATAGAACGTGCAATATAAGCATGCTATGAAATAGTGCCTGCAGACTAGATGGCGGTCAGTTTTCGTGAACCTTTCCCTAGTGTACATAACATGCATGATGATGTCACATACTACAACTAGAATAAGCCATTTTACAAAAGTGGTGCATCATGGGAAATTAGGACTAGTTTGAAAAGAAGTACTCGATCCGTGCTGTCACTTCCAAAGGAAACATTATCTATGACTTAACAGGTCAAGTATTTCCTTTAATTTTATCAGTGGTTAGCCATGATGCAGCGTTTTCAAATTCAAAGCATGTTCCTGGCTGGATTACAGTTACTTCTGCAGATTTACTAATGATATTAGATATATGTCCTTCCGAGTGACGAACCATACCGTCTCTACTTTTAAAAACTCTGCTTTAAGGGCCGAGAGCACTGGGAACTAATACTTGACTATGACATAAATATTTTGACATGGAACTGTAGAACACCAGATTTCAAGCGATTTCATTGAATAATCTTAGACGTATTACTTACTCTCCAAACGGCGAAAATCTGTTACCAATTATATGACGTCACACATTGTCTCATTTACGTATCAAACAAATCGAAATATCTCAAGAACGAAGTTAGATAGAGAAAAACTGTAGAATGGGTTTCTTTATCACTAAGAGTTTTTTCGAATAAGATAAACTTAATTTTCGTTTCATATACGGTTTAATAATTATAAAAGTGATCTTGGAGGCAAGAAAGACTCTTTTCACGAATCGAACAAAATAAAAAAATCGATTTTTCCAGTTAATGCCACTCTAATTCTACATATTTCTTGCAGGATTATATTAATTAATCACTGGAGCCGCGCTTCCCACGGCGAAGTTGGTTCCATCCAGTTCCATTTGTCATGACACTTGCCAAAATTAGTTTAGTACGACTTGTTTATTCAAAAAAAGAAATATTAGAATTCAGTTTATTTTTTTCGAAATAGTCCTCCAAAGCCTCCATGGCATTATTTTTTGACGTAATTCTTACTGGTTGCCCAGCTGCTCCAACTATTCCCCAAACCATAAACTTTGGATACTTGTCGCGGAGCTTTTGGAAGAGGTGATGAATGTCTGTCGAAGTAATTACTTCCCCTAGATAAAGACGGTTAAGTTTCATTGACGAATTCTTTAAGATACATTTAAGCAATGAGACAGCATCCTCGGAGACCAAACTATTTCCACTTATTTCCAGTACGTTTAAAGTCACGTTGACCGCTAAGCTTTCAGCAATAAAATCCACGCCTTTACTAGCAATTTGATTACAGCTTAAATTCAGTTCTTGCAAAACACTGTTGGAGGTTAGGACCTCAGCTATCCACAGAGCTCCGTCGTTGGTAATGTCGTTCCATGACAGGTCCAAACGTCGAATTGTGCGGTTGTTGATTAAGCCTGTTGCTAGATCTCGAACACCATCATCTCCGATATGATTACAAGAAAGATTAAAGTTTACCAGTGAAGTATTTTTGGCGACAAGGAACCCGAACAAGGCACCACTTCTCGGAGTAAAGGAATTTGAACTGAGATCCAGTGTTTTTAAGGTTTGATGTGTTTGGAGTACGCTAGCAAGGAGTTCAAGATCCTCCTCTGTAATTGCATTATGTGATATAACCAAGTGTGTTAAAGTTTCGTTTTGAGTAAGCATGTGAGCCAAAGCGTCTACTGCAGCTTTTCGCAAATCATTCCGTGAAAGGTTTACATGCACCACAGAATAATTTTTCTTGAGAAATTGACAAACTGCTTCAGTTCCTTGATCACCAAGGTTGTTTGAAGATAGGTCAAGTTCAACAATACATTTTGAGCTTACAATAAGTTCGTTCACTATAGTGAGTGCTCCTGTTGGTCCTATACCATGATTTCTTAAGTTTAAAACGTTTTCATCACTCCGTAAGACATTCCGAACATATGTAAAAGTCACTGGAGAAATATTTACCTGGCGACAAGTTTCCTTAAAGGATTCAGGATCCATGTTGCTGTAAACTTCACACGCATTTTGGACCACAATTGTTCGATCCCGTCTGTCCAGCCTTTTTGGTACTAATGGATTTGAAGCCTCTCGTGGGGTATGGGCTTTATGTAGGGTTTTATGATTTGTCTTAAGAGTTTTACGACTATAGTCCTCAAGAATCTTGTTAGCAGCAATAATGACATTCTTGGCTGACACTACTTTTCCCTGTTTGAACAAAATTGGTCGTTCATTAGCCACAATAATTCATTTAGCGTTCGCTAGCTTTATACAAAATCACAAACGAACATGAAAAGGACCACATAAAAAAAAAATGAAATGGTTTCATGTTGCCAAGTTACTATTAGATCAACCCATGCAAGTGAGGTTTGCAAGGTGAAACAATATTTCATATTTCTGTTATTCACTCAACACAAATCCAACGGGTCACTGTAGATGATAGAAACGCAAACACGCATAAGATTCGTGCATAAATACGACTTGGAACAAGTCAGTTCTGTTGCATTAAAATGTTTAACTATATATAACTAAGGTGTTAGTGTTCTGTTATTCAACATCACTTAGTTCGTATTAATAAGAATGTGGTTGAGCAGGTGTGAACCACAAAATAAAAAACACGTATGTATTGTTTCCTGTAGTCTTTAAAAAAAGTTGCAGACTAAACATGAAGGCAATAAATCAGCTTATGGGGTAGTTAATTAGTTAAACACTTCGTTGTTCATCAAGTGACACTGTTCTTGGATGCGTAATCCTGACAGAACAATTCGACGATTTCGGAAAAAAGGTTCTGTTTCTGTGTAACCAAGTACCTGTCGGAAACAATTGCCTTCTATCGAAAATGTCGTGGTATATAGTATCCCTTTTTGACAGTTTAACTCGTAATATTTCGACGGTTCTAGAAATTATGCAGTCTTTTGAGACATGTGCACATAAAAATGAAAACAGGATGAACTTAGTGAAACTGGTGAAATTTGGTAAAATCATAACACTGGATGATATATCTAGCAGTTATTTAGTCCATATTCATTAATTTTGACGTAAATCCAAAGAAATGTAGTTTTGGTTCCCTTGCCATTTCTTTAGAACCTGTTTGGCAGGCCACGGGCCATGATTTTCAAAGGTGGACAAAAGATCTCCCCAAATATCTGTCGACTCTACTGTCGAGTTTGCCCGGACAACGTCATCATCCTTTGACACTTCAAAGGCGAGTATAATTAATTATGTAAGTGGCACATGCACCAATACCAACAATTCTATCATTCTTTCCTCCCTGATTTAAATTAAATTTCCCAGTCACCGATCACTTAGGGCCTGTGTGATCTTGAAACATTCTCTACGTCCAAGTAACTACAGTATTAAAATCAAGTTCATGAGTTATGGAATGTCATACCAGATAAACTATCTCCTTCGATCTTAACTTATTTTGTAACGTGATACGCCATTGAGTCTGGGATCGAAACTAATGATTTAAACAAGTATGTTTTCTCCATTTACTGTGATATTTTGAACCCACTAACCCACAATAACGAGAATAGCACGATAGAGAATCAATCTTGTGATTTCAAGTTTCATGCGGCCGTTGCTGATTTCGACAACTTCACTTGTCAAAGCCGTTTCATTTTGATCAAGGTGTGCATGACCTGTTTTGGTTCTAAACAACCTTACCAAATCGTATTAGCTATTTCAGCAATTTAGAATCAGATGGATTAATATTCTCCTTTATATTACAAGCACTAGATCTTACTTGAATTTTACGCGCAATAGATAAGACTGCCTCGCATGCTCGCTTTCGATGACTGGATAACGTGATGCTGACATTACTGCTAACTTACCAGACAGCCTTCACTCATAGCAACTAGAAGCTAATTTGCTCAACTTTAAGGATATGTTGATCGTGTATCCAACATTGATTCAACCTTAGTTCAACCTCGAACGATGTTGCGCAGAACTTTATCAACCTCGTTCCCAGGGTATTTTGCCTTCACGACAGGTCTAGAAGGTCGGCGAATTGGCCTTGGCATCGGCCGGTCGATTCTAAAATCTGATTGGCAAGCTTCAAAAAACGATAAATTTGCATTTAACCTACACTGCTGAAGTCAACTGAAAAAGTAGACTCGAGCGGGATTTGAACTCGCACCTTCGGGAATCCGGTCCGTCGCTCTACTTGTTGAGCTATCGAGTCTACAGGGATTGGAGGCGAGTTATTATCCAACTTAAGTGCACGAGATATTCTCGCAACAACTTAATGCTATCCACGAGGATGGATGTGCAGTGTTTGAATTCTATTTCAGAATCATCCTCAAAATTTGTTTATTTATTCTGAGTGTAATTTAATCTGCTACATCTTAATGTTGTTAAAGTCACGAACCACGTTTATAACAAACTTGTTAATGACGTAAGAGATTACGGCAGACGTGCGATGAATTGTGGTGACCGGTACTTTATATTCATCAATGTTTCATAGTATACAGTGAAACCTCTAATAGCGGACACCTCTACACAGCGGACACCTCCATACAACGGACACTGAAGTGGAGAATAATTTTACTATTTTTTACTATTTTTCTCACAACATACCCCTCTGTACTGCGGACACATCCTCACAACTGAGTCGAAGCGTTATAAAAACCTTATTAAAAAATCTCTACACAGCGGACACCTCCACGCCAGGCTGTTTTCTCGGTTCCACTTTTCAATGCAAAGCTCGAGTGTTAAACACCGTGTACTGTTTACGTGGTGTGTAAAACATGCAAGAGTTTGGACTTTGAACTAATCCTCTCGACGATGTTTACAAGAAAGAAGGACAATCTTAAGCACAAAAATACGTAGAACAGGATAATCTTGGGCTTACAAATTTGTTAAAAAAAGTATCTGTATACCAGTAATGCATATTGTGTTAAATGACATAATAGATCAAACTTTTAAAGCAAAAAAAATCTGCTCGTTATTCGTATGTCGTGTCAAGTATCCCACGCCATGTATAAACATAATAAAGCATTTCGTGTTTCACCTAAAAAATAGGAAACTGTCTGTACAACGGACACCTCCACACTGCAGACACTTCCATTAATCCCGTAAAGTGTCCGCTAATTAGAGGTTGCACTTTATGAACAAGTTTGTAGCGTTGAGTATGTCTTATTTATTATTCAAGTCAACAATGAAACAACAATAAACAAACTAAAAATATAGATTATCAAATTAAAAATTCAGAAATTCTGTTAGTCAAGTGAGTAATCGTTACCAGGACTGAACGTCTATCGTGGAGGCAAAATGCCCTGGAAACGAGCTTGCCAGTGCAACTAATGTTAGCACGCTGACTTGTTCTGATTGTACATGGGTATTTGGATATGAAAAGCTACTTCAAAAACTTTATAATTATGCAGACAAGTGACACTCGACCAAAATAACTTTTAATGCAATTTCCTAACTTTATGTGATTCAAATCACAAACTTTACTGACTGGGACATTCATACTTAAAACACGCTTTCGACCGCCCGGTTTTGTTAATTGCTTAGTAGGGCTGGTAGGGCTTTTCATATAAGCCCGGCTATTCGAGATGACCCGGTTCACCTCCGGTTATTATCTAACATCCTCCGCGTCAAAAATAAAGTTCACATGCAAAATCTGACCAGCCCAGTTAGCTGGAGTATTACTTGAGGAAAGCGGGCATCCTATCATAGCCTGGCTGAAAATTTTCCATTTCAACTGTCAGAGGCGGAAAAACGTCAATAATAGACCAAGGTGACGAAGCAACCAAAATGCTCCATATGAGGTGGTAGATCACAACAGCCAAAAAGTTTTGAAATTTCAGAAAAGATTTGAAAAGACAAAATTATAACCTTAATGATCAAAATAAAGTTTAAATTTGACCCACGACTGCTTTAACTATTTTAGCTAAGAAGACGAAGCGTGTTTCTCAATGGTGTTACGCATGCGAAACCTGGCTGAAATTCAGCCCATTCAACTGGCCGGTCCACGATCGGCAACTGGTGAATCGGGGCAAGATCGTCGAATGGAGATTCTCATTTATTCTTCAAGGCCCTCTTTAACCGTTTAAATCTCGAGAAAGTTGATAAAAAAGAATAAAAAAATCCTAACGTGTGACTCGTAACTTTTGCCCTGAAACATTGGTGAAATGGCTGAAAATGTGGTATTTTTAAATCGATAACACATACGATATGTAATTTTTGTACTGCCTAATCGTAAGTCACGACATGATAATAATCATTATTATGATGTGATAATGATGATTATATCACATCGTGACTTCCGCTTGGGCAGTACATATGACGAACCTGCACCCTAGCTCACCATCTGAGCCGTGGTAGCTTAATGGTTAGAGCGTCTCACCGGTCATCAGAAGGTTGCGGGTTCGATTCCAATCCAGGGAATCATTTCATAATCTAGGGCAAGTTTCGACTTAGGGTTGAATATAACCTAGAAGTTCCACTCGAGTGAATAAAGTAGGTTGGTGTTAGGCAAACAATTAAAAATATAATTCTAAAATAGCCTTTGAGGGCTGAGAAGGTGAATTGAGATAAAAACCTTTTGGTTCATTGAAGTGTCATACTACAGAACAACACCCACTTAACAAGTCAGGATAATAAAGGTTTAACTGCGCCATCCATCTCTGGGTAATGTAATGCTTTTCTCTACTACCTAGCACAAAACCAATATGGTGATGATTAAATAAACAAATTCTAATTAAGACCTTTAATAATTTTAATTCACTCTCTGAGCCTTTACAGACTATTTCAGAATGCTAGTCTATTTTATTCAGCTGAGTAACATCTCCAGGACCAACTGTTAAATATTCTCCAATGTTGCCAAAGATGCTGAAAATAAATGAATCCCTTACACGGCTTCACGCACAGAAATATTTGGTTCCTTATATATAAGTAACGAGCCCAACATTCAATTACGGATTAGAGCAAAAAATTGCAATTGTACAACCATTATCGAACTTAATTAGAATCTTATCATACTATATCTATCTAGCAACTATAAACGAGAAAACATGGTATTTTAAGAAACAAAAAACTATTGACATGCATTATTGTTATTTAGAAATGTCTTTTTCATATTTCCAAACATGTTTTTTAAAGAAGCATGCATTGAAAACACAAAATATTATAAGTTGTCAAAGTAATTTTTCTAACAATTCATGATATTATTTGTAAAATGTCCAAAACAAAAAAAATTATAAATTAAAAATGTAACCTCACCAGCCTTCTTCAAGAATTTCAAACCTATAACTATAGGTTGAAACATTGAGTTCCACTATCCGTCTCCCGAGTAACTTTGCGGGTTGAATTTTGTCTATCTCCATTTTTCTACCATAATATCTTCACTGAGCTTCCTCTTCAAAAGTTTACAAAAGTAGATCTGATAAATTTTATCTTAAATGGCCTTCATTTTGAAAGTGTGTCTGTTGTGGAAAAATTTGTCATCAGATATATGCACAAGATGTTTGCCCAAAGCAAAACTGAGGAATCACCTTAAATGTATTTACAGGTGATGCATGTTTAGCATGGGTTAAGAACTACTTCCAATATTTGACTATTTTGGTGGCAAAAAAGTCAGGTAAAGTTACTGTTTTAGTTGAGTGATGTGACATGATCCTCAAGTTACGTGTACTGCATTAACCAACTAGGTTGCCGATTAACTTCTAAAATTTACATGTCCATCAACTATTTTGTAAGCTTCAATTATATCTCCCTTTATTCTATGTTTAGACAGAGTTGCTAATTTAAGCCTTTCCGGATTTTTTACTGTGTGTACTTCGGAATGGCCTGAACACTCAGAATTTGGCAACTGTAGGTTTTTGTTCTCATTACATTGCTTGCTTCTTTTCTATTAATACAATACTGAGCTCACTAGTACTGTGATTGCAGTGGTAAAAAATTCCTCCACCAGGATGACATTCCAAAAATTGCTTTTAGTAACTCCAAGCATTAACCTTAATTATAATTCAAACTCTCAGTTAATCCGAGCAGTAGACTGGGGAGAGCTCAATCCCCTAAAAAACCTGTCTGGGTCACCATGAGCTCCACCCCAACTGGTAGAGTCATCCACAAGTGCTATGAAATCTTCACAAGACTGTAGCAGGTGAATAAGATAGCATTTTTAAGTGGTCAAGAAGTTACCCATCAACTCTGAGAGTGTACATCTCAGACCATTAACAGTTGCAATCCTGTTAAGATTGAAATTGAGCATTTTAAACATATTTGCGCAAGGTTACCTCACTGATCAGGTTTCCCCTAATACACATGTAAGCAAATCAAAAATATTTGAGGCAAAAACAGCTCCCTATCGAAAAATCCAACATATGCCCCTGTGGTGTACTGAGTGTCATAGTCTGTTTTTCTTTTTTTTTTTTTTTGATTGTGATAGTGGTCATTGCAGTGCTGAAATATGATGTTTACCATGTACCTTAGGCATTGCAAAGGTATGCTGTAACAACACTCTTATTTTACCCTGGCAAAAAATATGAAGACCAAAAGTTTGTCAGAAAACATTTTCAGTTTATAGGCATTCAGAACACTGTTTGAAAATTTTTATTTTCAAAATTTGTACATAACAAACTACTACAGTGTAGTTGTTTATTGAAATTTTAGAGAAAGAGCATGTTTGGTTGCCCCTTCAACCACCATTGTTACCCATGACATTGTTACCCATGACAATGGTGATCTCATGGCCACATAACATACTGTTTACAACTTTTACTGGCAAAGATGATAACTCCTGGCAACTCTTAATGCAGTGGTCTCCAGTTTGACTTTGCAATGCATCTGAGATTATTTCTTGGTACTGCAGTATCCTCCTACAGTGAACCCAGAAGGGATAGTCCCTTTGAAAGAATAGCGTAGCTAGTTAATACATACATGTAAATCACTGTACACACACTTAAAAACTTAATAGGTTACAGCAAATAGGTAGTAAACATTAAAAAGTAATATTTTGGGTAATATTCTGGCCAGGAAGAATGTGCATTGTGAACATTCCAGCTCAAAAAGCACATTTTTTGGCTGAATGCTGTCTTGTAATGGCTTTTGATTAATCCTATACCTAATTGACCTCTGACCTCAGCCATTTTACTTCTTTTAAGTGTAAATTAAAATCCTAACAATTTTAAGCTTATCAATTTTTGATTGCAGCCAATGTTAACAGAAATTACCACGACCATAAACTGCAGCAAATCGCAACAACAGTTTGCGAATTTTACTACTTGGTAATTGTTTAACAACTATTGATTTAAATATGTCCAATGATTATTTCAGGTGAATCTTTTTCAAATTTTCAGTATTTGCATACTCAAATCAACTATTTCACAGAAATTTCCAGAAACATTCAGCTTTAGCTAAAGTTCTTCAAAAGGATTGGTAGATACGAAGATCTCACTGAGGAGTGCTTGCTACATGATGGCGAAAAAAATCCTTGTTGATATATCAGACATAATGCAGGGGCCTAGTTATGGCAAGGATGTTGTGAGAATGGCTGACACTGCTTCTCACAATCAGCACTTTTCCAGTGGGAAGACTCTGCAAAAATCACTCGTACTTGGTGGTGAAGGACGTACATGTAAAGCTTCACTCATACATCAAGTTTCAATTTGCATAACCTCAAATATTATTTATTTCCTATAGATACCATCATCTTGCCCTTTATGCAAAGTGTTGATTTTGCAATAAGCATTTTCCAAGAAGTTGCACTTTTAACATGAATATCCTCTGGCCCAACCGATTTGCGTTTAGTAAGCTGTTTGCTTATTGTCGTGCAGATTTTTTTTCTCGATAATCTATGGTGCAAGTACATCAGTTTCCTCAGAAGAAATTTATTTAATTTAATTGTTGATATTCTCGTCAACTTTGTCTCCTTAACTTTCTGATGTACATGTAAGTTCAGAAATCTGAAATGCGACAAAATTGGAATTCAAAAGAGCAAATTCAAAAAATTATTTGATGAAGATGCGATAAATTTAGTGCTGATATTGCATGGGCTTCCTATTAATAGTTAAATCTCTGAAAACGCATGGCAAACAACTGCCAAAGATGTTGGAGATTGTTGGAATTTCAGTAACTGCGTCGGAGTAATGAATGGGAGAAATACAGTATAGTTATCTTAATAGTTATCTGTATAGTATTCTTGTCAAATATATCTTGGGAACATGTGTTATCTACAGCTATGACTGTAGGTGGGAAATTGGAAATTTTTACCGAACTAATACACTGTGAGTTAAATTTTATTATGCCGGAACGATCTGTGAAAGTCCACGTGGATGACCGCCCATGGATGACTAACCAACTAAAAC
>JBAHVQ010189247.1:0-14937 GCA_036872915.1 Nanipora kamurai | reverse complement strand
TGTAGTGATTAAAGTTTAAATGAAGTAATTCAAGTTTGTCATTTTGTCGTACTATATATATATATATATATATATATGGTGTTTTCAGTAAAAATTGAAACACCGTATTTTTGTCTGTTAGCCTTTTCTCTTAACATTAACATTAACATTATGACAATAACAATTTAACTTAAGAAAAATTAACAAAACTTTGCAAAACAGCTGATTGAAAAAATAGTTGCATGAACAATCACAACTTCAAAAAGTAAAATAAAAAGCTACATGGAATGGTAAGTTGGTTCCTGTTGGCTATTTCCTGGGTTTAGGTTTACAACGCTTGAGCTTCCTAAGCTTGAAGGCTGTTGAAATTGGGTAGGAACAGGTTGTACATGTACAAGGGATTGGAAGGTGGGACCAGAATTCCAGTGTGAATGTGGAAGCATATATGGCTGTTGATACACAGGGCCAGCTTCATGAAGATGGATATTAGCACCTTGTGATGCATTTTCAGAGCCCAGGGTCATTTTTAAGACATTCATCTCATGTTCCTGTGACTTCTGCATCTAATCCTTCATAAAATCAATTAGATCTTCTGTAGGATCTTTTTCAACAGCATTCTTAAGAACCTGTAGAGCTTCAGCCACAATATCTTCTTTCTTTTTCTTCTTTCCACGCTTCACTGGTATAAACAAATTATTATTTCCATCATTTAAACCTTCTTGTTCCATCTCTGAATCTTTAATGTCATCTGGTTCTGTTTCATTTTTTGATGCTGATGGTTCAATGGCCATTTCAGGGTTACAAGATTCTCTAGTTTTCACAATGCTGTATAGTTGATTGAACCACTGCCAAAACCCCTTGTCGTCTTGAAACCGCTTGATACTGCTGGCTGTCTTTATGGTAAGAGCAGCCTGTTTACACATGCCAACACATTTTTTGAACTTTGATCGCATTTGTGTTACATTAAAAGGAACTTCTCTCCTTTTAGCACATCTTTGCTTGAGTTCCTTCAGGACATTGTCATAGATTTCACCATTTCTTTGGGTTTTAGTGTTCATGAATATGAGTTTTTTTTTATAATATTCATTGCTGGTAATTATATCAATGAAATCATCCAAAATTTCTGGTGTCCACTTTGCTTTTCGTCCACTCTTGATCTTTTTCTCCACAACAATTTTCTCATCATCATCATTTCCATAATTTGAATCCAGCCCTATGTCACTAAAGAAGATAAAATATAAACAATACAACTTCAAAATAACCACAATATGTTTGGTCTGAAAATATTCTATGAATAATATTAATATTTCGTCTGAAAATATTCCTTGATTAAACTATACAAGAACATTGCAAAGCTTTTATAGACAATTAAACTTTATGTTTTTGGCAGGCAAAACACCCAAGATGAATATAGTTTATTGTTGTCCACATTCCAATGTATTGTCAGAAATCAGTCAAGCTTTATTTGCCTGCCAGAAAACACAAACAAAGTTTACCCATCTATGACATTTTATGATCAGTCAAATGCTTCCAATGGATGGGAATTATATAATTTATATTAAACCTTTGCTAGGCAACTTTCCAAAAGCTCTCCATTTGACCTGTGTTTCCACAATCTGTTTGCATGTACAATATACAGTATGCTATCAATATTACTCCCTCCTCCCATGGTGGTAGGCTTGCGGAAGGAAATTTTCCTTTTAAGTGGAAACACTGCATTTGACAAGTAAAATTATTTGTAAAATAAAATTTGCTGCCATTAAGCAGAGTAAAATGAACAAGTTGCAAAATGGAAACCATGCCAAGTAAAGTGTTAATTATACATATTACACTAGGATATTTGCTACACAATAGTTTGCAAAACATTAAACTATTAAATTATCTTACCCGTAATGAATTTCATTGTCTGAGTCTGGTTCGGTAAAAGTAACGATCTCTGAATCGATCACTTTACTTGGTTTCTTCACTTTCTTGCCTTTACATTGGGTGGACTGACTAGTATCCTGCTTCTTGCACGAATGACAATAACCAACACTTTTACCCATAACCCATCCTAGGGTTTCTTCGTTATTTTCAAAAGTTGAGCATCTGTTGCACACTGAAAATTGACATACGAGGCAAGCATACTTTGTTTTATTGAAACATACACAGCAAAGTTGATCGAGAGATGCTGCATCCGCACAGCAGGTCGCCATAATTGATCTTCGTTAAAGGACAAATGTTGATAACACGGGAAAACTACGGATGTAGGGGGTAATTTTTCAGCAATTACGTTCATGCAAAGTGCGACGTTTAAATCAAAGTCGAACCAAAGTCGTTTTTCCCGACTAACGAAGTCGTACTTTTCTGTTGGATCGCTCTTAATTGAAATAGTCGAAACTAATTGCTTCAAACGTCGATCTTCAGATGAACTTAATTGCTTGACTTAAGATCGGTTCATGTAAAGATCGACGTTTGAAGCGCGCCTAAGACAGCGTAGTTGTTAGACATTCGAGACATTCAAATCCCAGTTGAACAATTACCAAAGCCGTTTGGTTTGCTGCAATTTTGTCTCGTAATTATGGGCCCGGAAAATTCCATCGGTACGGTAGGAATTTCGAATAAACATTTGACGCAACGCTGAAACGTAATTTGGACACTTCTTACTTGTTATTGAAAGATTGATTTAATCGATTTCATTCAGTCGGATTTGCCACAAGTACAGCTAGAAAGAAAAAGTTGTATAATATACACATGACGAGGAAGCCCAGATAGAAAACCTTGGGGCTTACAAGGTTATGGGCCTCCTCAACCTACGGATATACTTTATATAAATAGAACACATGAAGGGTAGATAGTAACGACAGATGGCATATACGATACAATTGTCAAACGAACAGTACAGTTGATAATGCAAAGAACTGAAAACGATGCTACAGATAGGAGACATTTAAAGTATTAATAGTTAAAACAGTCTTGTTTGCGGGCAAGTGATGAAATTCGAACACCGTGAACCGGAGACGAATAGCTCATGAAGACGAAACCAAATACAACTCGGCTATCTTATTGTGTTAAATTTTTTAAATGACATATTATCATTACAACACATCAACACAAAAAGAAACTTTGCAAGCAACTCACTGATTCTGTCATATCTAGATTATCCGCTTTTTCCACAACAGATTATGGTGAAGTGTTCCTTCTGAAAAGGCGCTCTGCTGGCATTTCCGATCACCGCGACACATATGGGAATAAACATACGAACAAAAGAAATGTGCAGAAGTACCACTCGTGTCACCAGTCCGCCTGTAAATGACAGATAAGACGTCCCGCGGATGACCCTAATTCCCCTCGTCGTGTAATTTGTCATTATATTTTGCTTTTTTATTGTCTAAAATGTGATTCATCGCCTAGTTGTACGAAGAACTTTTTGAAAGCCATGCAGCATCTATTTTCATCCGTTACATTTTTGAATTCTCAAACATCTAAAACCCCATTTCCTGCAATTTGGGAGCACTTTTCCCTGAAACATGAAGATCTACAAAGTAGCCTTTGCCTGTGTATTTCTATGGCAAACTGAATTTTTATTAGAAGAAAATCGCTGCCTTTCAGATGGTTGGTGAGCAGATACATATATAACAAGTAAATACTGTGCAACATTCCATATATATATGACAATAATGTTCAAAATGAATGCTACGACGTTTTAGTACTTGTCGGTAGTTCGGAGGAGGCAACCATTTTCACTTGATTTGCCCTTAGATTACCCCAGTGATCTCTATATATGGATTGCTTGCTCCCAGTCATATGTCGGGAAAAAAGTGAAGCCAAGATAAGCGCCCATGAACGAAACTTCTGTACGTCAGTTTCAGACCCCTACGCAGCTTGTACGTCAGTTCCAGTCCTTTACACGACTTTTACTTCAGGTTTTGTTTGATTCGATCTCGAAACATTTACAACTACAGAAAATTAGTTCAAAAGAAATGATACCAAAAGAATTTTTTATGACTGAGTATTTAAAATGATTCAGAGATGCTGTGTTGCCTACAAGTGTGCTAAGCCGTTTGAAAATGGTTAAACAGCCACTAAAAAGGAGATGGTTTGCTGTACAGTTTCCTTAAATGATTTTTCGAGACTCTTTTACGAGATTTGTTGTCATTTTTGCCATTCGTTTTCATGAAAATCATACTCTGGTATTTTTGAAAAATAGTTCAAATTGAAATATTCATTTCTGTCTTTTTAAGTGATTTTTTGCCTGTGTTTCAACTGGAGGTAATAAGAAAACAGTGAAAAGCCGTGTAGGAGGCTAAAACTGACGTGCAAAACCGCGTAGGGGACTGAAACTGACGTACAAAACGCACCTCCATGTCCGGCTTCACCTGAGGGCATAAATACCATAAATACCATTCTTCGATGTAGTCCACTTTAATGAACTAAAGATTTTAAACGGTTTGCCGGCATGTGTTTTTCATATGACTTCGGTACACGTTTTGGCAGGTTGCTTCAATGCACTTTGATTGAAACAAGCCCCCAAAATTTTTTCGATGCTTCCATGACGACTTTTCATTCCGGCGTCCATTCTTTTATAAAGGACTCCCCACTGGTATCCACTCGTCCACCATCTTTGTAGCCTATACACCAGCTACTATAGGACTAGGCTGAATTTTACGTTGGCAGCAACGTTCCTTACAACAGTTTTGGGGGCAAATTCGGCTGCATGTCTTGTTTTTCGGTGACTTGTAAAATAGTTTTCTACTTCTAGCTGCACGATCCTGGTTATTTCTGAAATCATAGGCCTGTAGACAGTACGTATTAACACAGTAGTCATGTGCTGTATCCTATTTTTAGATTGGCTTTTATCCTGAAAGACTCTACATCGACTCTAGTCTGGTAACGTCCCGAAGTACCTAAATCCCTCATCTAACAAACGCAAAAGTTACGCAGGAAATACATCAAACACGAGTGAGACTGACAAAGCAACGGTTAATTTGACTGAAAATTCACAGAATGTTTAATGATAAAAAATAGGACCAGGTGC
Organism: Nanipora kamurai; assembly: GCA_036872915.1. Classification (NCBI taxonomy): domain Eukaryota; kingdom Metazoa; phylum Cnidaria; class Anthozoa; order Scleralcyonacea; family Helioporidae; genus Nanipora; species Nanipora kamurai. Next base: position 9,941 of record JBAHVQ010189247.1, on the reverse strand, counting down.
AGGAAAGAATACGGAAAAACAGAGTACCACCGAAGGTTTATAACATAATTAGCACTAGCTTACGTTTCGTTGCGTCTCACAACATCATCAGAGTATAAAAGATATTATGAAACTAAATTATATATTTCTTCTTTTTTGAAATAATGACCACGAGCTTGCTCGATGAACCACTATTATTTGGCTATTATTGTTTCTGTTTCGTTTCTCAATAAACTCGATTTACGCCACCAGTACATTTTGAATTGCATGTCGTGATCTTGTTCCCCAAAATTCCTTTTGTCACGAAGCCTCCTGTATGGGAGCATCTTAATTCATTTTGGAATTAGCTTATGGTTCCTTTCAACATTCAAGTTTCGATCGATTTTCAACATTAAGTTTCGATCGATTTAGAGTGAAGGCTGTCTTTCTTGCTCCAAAAAAAAATAATGTAGATTGAAAAAAATCAATAATTTTAACGATTGAAATTTTCAATCTTTTGAATTAAGAGCATATGGAAGGATTTTAGTTAATGAACATTAGATGAGCGATTATTTTTTCAACAAAAGTCTCGAAAATTACTTTGAAAGTAGCTGAAAACTCCATATTTTGAGCATACGAAAATCTCCAGACGTCCCCAGTTAGCCCTTCTGTAACGCCACTCGTTTCTTCGTTAGATAATGGATTGTACGACCCTGAATGACTCCTTCTGGAATTGCGCAAAAGGTGAATTGGGCCACTTGTTGCGAACATTTGCATCATTACAGCACGTGATACAAAATGTCCGATGAAGTCTCATAGTCATGATCAAATCATAATTAATTAGTACTTTAGCTGATTAAGCGCGATTTATGCAAACGCAAAATGCAAACGCCTTCCGTTTCTCTGAGTATATTCTTGATTGCTTCATATAAAAGTGATCTGATCTGATACTTTAATACGTACCTATTATACGAAGGTCAATTGACAAGTTTAACTAGCCAACTGTTGCTGTATCGAAAGCTTGTAAAGGTGAGTATGTACATTTAGCATAACCTGTAGACAAGTCTGTGTTGTTCCCAATTTAGATCCAAGAATCTTTTTTCAATAACGCCGATATTCACGAAGTGAACTATATTTCTCCGATATCACTATTTTGTATTTACTCCCGAAGAAGAGCGAGAAATCTATTTAGACCTCATAGTCGGATGTATTCCCCTTTTGCCTTGATTTGTGATTTTGAAACGTCTTAGGTTGTTCAAAGGACCATTACCGCTAATCCTGAGTTAAAATCTACTCAACTCCATTGTTAGACATGTTCTGTTTTATAACTTTAGTTAAAACTTTCTAGGATAAAACCTTTCTATATTTACAAGATATATGAACAGAAAACTTTAAATATTTTATCCTACACAAACAGTATTTCATCCACAAAGTTTTCACTAATCCTGAATTAAGATAATTGCCTTTGAACAACCCGGCACTTGTCTTCTATTTTTATGCCACAGCTCTAATTAAGAATTTTACGTGATATACGGAGAATATCTAAATAATTTGATTCGAATTTCTCTTAAATACAGAAAATATTGTATGAACCATTTCTTCTATGGTAACTGGGGGGTTTTCAACGAAAGGTGTGAGATACTGTTATCAAGGTACAGTCGCGATCAGTCGAAATTAACTTGGATTCCCGCAGCAAGATATGACTTGATCTCTTGCACTGTCTACTTGAAGACCTGAACACTTGAAGAAACCAGGCTTTTCTATTTTCAGATCGTTTCGATGATGTAAGACCACTCCATATGCGGCATTATAAAAATTAAATAGTGATCAGCAATGTTCATTATCTGAAGAACCTTGACAAGTTCACCTCCTTCTATCTCCAGGAAAGTCATGAGAAAAACAGTGATTTTGACGAGTACGGTGTCACAAGAACATCATACCTGAAATTTTATAGCCTTAAAAGGTCGACTGGATGAGGGTTGAAAACTGCAGGTGGTTGCTCATCAGTATATCGGTTGCCGAGACTCGGCTGAAACCCTGAAGCGCGCCTGGAACTTAGTTGTGATAACATCTTTGCAACTATGAAATACATGAGAATTCAACCTCAATTAAACACACAGATATCGTTATTTGATTAGGTCCTTCTTAATGAACTAAATATTATAAGCCGCGGTTTGCCGGCTTGAGCTTTTAACTTCACGTGCGTCGGAACACGTTTTGGCAGGTAATTTCGTCAGTACACTTTGATTGAAACGAGCCCCCAAATTTCTTTCGATGTTTCCATGACGACTTTTATTACCTTCCGGGTTTCATCTTTTTTACCGGTCTTCGAAGTGCGATCGCCATCTCAGAAGCCTGTGTGCAGGAAACGATAGGAGTAGGCTAAATTGTAGAGAGTGAATATTAGGGGCCCCTAACTTTCTTGCCAGCTTTTTTGATGGTAAATAGCTCCAAAGGTCTGATGCCTTGTGTTTCGGTGACTTGTAAAACAGATTTCTCGCTCAACTGTACAATCCTGGCTGTTTTACAGTTTGGTGGGTCTTAGAGCGGTATTTATTGTCATATAGTAGCTATATTTTTAGACTAGCTTCCAATCTGAAAAATTCTATATCGGCTGCACTCAAGAAAGGTCCTGACGACATGACGAAAGCAACGATTGAAGCTATCAAACACAAAAAATACCTTGCAATTACCACAAACCCCACAGAACCTTTCAAATAAGAATTTGTCAGTTGCCTTAAAATGTATTGAATGTCCAGCCTGTTCAAAGAGTCAATAATATTTCGCCGGTTTGGGAAATAAGCTAGGGAACTTTTGTTTAGGCAACTTTTTGTCAAATGAAAGGCTTGCATCGTCGTGCATTTTGAATTGTATATCATGATTTGGGTCCTCAATATGCCTTGCGTCATGTATGGGAGCATCTTAATTCCTTCCTGGATGAGCTCTCGGTGCCTTAATTTAAATATCCAAGTTATTTAAAAACGCCGCACGTAACAGTTTCATTCATACACAAGCGTGTATCTTTTCTACTATAGATAACTTGAGCGACCATGGCTGTGAATATCGTGGGACTTGTCGGCATCATCATTTTCTACCTGATCATTCTCGGTGTTGGCCTTTGGGCGGCTTTCAAAAGCAAAAGAAATACAAGCGCAGAATTTTCTCCATTAAAAGGCGAAAATGGTACCAAGAAAAGTGAAGAAATAATCTTAGCAGGAAGAAACATTGGTTTATTCGTTGGTTTAATGACCATGACTGGTAAAGGAAGAATTCTTTTATAGAACTGCCCAGGGGTATCTTGTGTATTTAGCAGTTTAAGACCTAACCGAAAATGCAGGCTACCGAGCGAGCTACGAATTGCCGGTACACTGATGGTTAACTCCATCCGTCTGATTTTGGTTATGCCAGTGAAGTTAATGGGGTATATTAATGAATTTAATCGAATATTATAGTGATATTAATAAATTACGTACACTAATAGGGTTTATAACTTTGCCAGTTGGTACAGATATACATTTTAAATTTCGATAATAATTTCATTCGTTCTTAATAGCAACGTGGGTTGGAGGTGGCCTCATCAACGGGACGGCCGAAAGCACTTTCTCGGAAGGTTTGGTTTGGGTTCAAGCTCCTTGGTGCTACTCATTAAGTTTGTCATTAGGTGAGTCTGCTTCTTGCAGGTTTCGTGCGCTCCATAAAAACCTGTTTTGGAAAAATCTTTTTTGGAAGATGTAAGAAAGAAGAAAGTTAGTGCACAGATTTGATGTCATGTTACCCTATCTTTACACCAGAAAAAAATTACCGTATACAATTATAGTCAGCGGTAGTGGTACTGATATGGGAGTGGAGGAATCTATGAGAGCGCACGTTCGTGGACAGTAAAAGTTTTGCCTATCTTCTGTAGGGAATAAATTTATTTACGTGATAAAAAAAACAAACAAAACACCTCTATAGAACAATTAAACAAACGTAAAATGACAATGCAAATCGTTAAAAGCACAGGGTTTCACATGTTTCACTTGAGTGGGGTGGGACTTCCTGGAAGAAAAAGAGATTATGAGGTAAAGTTTTGCGAACTCCGGTATTTTGGCACCGGCTCCTGCTCCGGGTAAATCTCGTTGCCAGGTCTTCTCCGGTGAAAACCACGAAGTCATGAACCCGCTTGGATAACGCGACATGTCTATTTCACAACTGTAAAGTGTAAAGCTTTCATGTTTTCAAGGTGTTAAACTGCATCTATTTAAAAAAGAATTCAGAAACGCAGAGAAAGTTGAAATAATTGGGCCTCTGTTGACTCACTTAAGTATATACAATAACTTGACGACCAGTTCTGATCGCACAATTTACCGTATGAAAAAGCTCAGAGGTAGCTAACTACAAAAAGTTTAGATAACGAACGACAGACGTTTCGTCTGGAAATGAGAAAAAGTAAAACACTTTATCAGCATGAAAGAGCAAATTGAAAGCTGAACAGAAATCTTGTTCATGTGGGAGCTTGGAGTATATCAGACGACCAGCAAACATTCGTCAAGCTCGTGATCTCAGACGTTTTTCTGAGCTCATGAGCTTGACAAACGTTTGCTGATAGTTTGATATACTCCAAGTTCTCACATGAACAACATTTGTATTCAGCATTCAATGTTTCCATCATTATTATCATATCGTGGCTTCTGCTTAGGTTGCACGTACGACGAACCTGCAACCTAGCTCACCATCTGAGTCTTGGTAGCTTGGTAACGTAATGCTACCGCAACACTACAAAATTTGAGCTTGGTTCAACTTCTTGCGGTCTTTGCGATCGCATTTTCAAGTGCCGTAACGATTGTTGGAATGGGACCGCAAAGACCGCAATAAGTTAAACAAATCTCAACTTTTTGTAGTGTTGCAGTAGCATTACGACAATCGTTACAGCCCTTGCGGTACACAAAATGTCCTTTTCTCGATCCACACACAATAACAGAGCTATTTTTCACCCGAAAATGGCGAATTGATATTTTTTGGGTGAAATATTCAAAACGAGAGCATCAGATTTTGATACTGTGTTGCAAATAACATCTTATGCATGCTTGTAAAAGAAGAGATTTTGACTAGCAAAATTAATTGATCTTGATTTACGATAGGTGCAGTAAGTTAAAATCAACAGAAGTTTGTTTATAGTTGAAGTTATCGTCCCGCTGTCGCATTTGCCTGAATCAAATACTATCATAAAAACGCCATCACTAATAATGTTCAAAATATTAAAGTACTCGAGAGCCAAATTCTTTTCTCACGATTCCAGGTGGAATTCTATTCGCGGAAAAGATGCGTTCTCGAAAATATGTTACCATGTTGGATCCATTCCAAGAAAAGTATGGGTCGAAAATGGGTGGTCTACTGTTCATTCCACACTTTGTTGGGGAGATTTCCTATTCTGCAGCCATTCTCGCGGCCTTGGGAACATCAATGAGCGTGGTTATTGACCTTGACATCACAACTTCTATCATTGTTTCGGGTGCTATTACAGTCTTTTATACTCTGTGTGGAGGTCTCTACTCAGTGGCTTACACTGATGTAGTCCAGCTGATTTGTATATTTGTCGGACTGGTTAGTAACTCGATTCTTCATCTCCTTTCTTCCTTTCTTTTCCTCCTTTCCGTATTCTGTCATTCACCTTCTATTCCGCAGTACCTTAATTCACTCTAATAAGAAATAATTCTCAGGTTCTCAAATAATCTTACTCTAGTGGTTCACTATTCCCTTCGCAATGACTAATCCGGCTGTAAAGAGCATCAGCGAAACTAAAAGTACTTGGGTTGGTGAGTGGGATGGAAAGAAGACAGGCATATGGATTGATTACGCGCTGCTTCTGGTAAGGCGAGAGAGAAGAATTTAATGTTATTTTATATTAGCAAAATCTGGATATAGTTTTCTACATACCACATCTTAAAATTAGGGAGTTTAAAGGTCTGGGCCCGGTTGTATAAAACTCTTAATCATGATTAAGTCAACCGTCAGATGATTAAAACGTAGTTAAATTCTGATCCTCTGATCCTGATTGGCCAAAGCTATGATTAAATCATGATTAAATTTAATCACTTTTCTATACAACCGGCCCTTGGTATAACGTTGCATGATAGTCGACGATAGTTTAAGTACCTGTTCCCCCCGCTAACTATCATAAACTACCATCAACTATGATAAGCGCGTAGCCAAACGGGAAAATCCATTGCCAGCCGACAATTTGAAAAAATATAAGACAAAACATAATCCGAAAATAAACATCTTGTGAATAACTCAAGATATGAGCTTAACAATATCTCTAAAAAATAAGCTCATATCTTGAGTTATTCACAAGATGTTTATTTTCGGATTATGTTTTGTCAAACGGGAAAACTATCATGGAAAATTTGAACGTGCTCTAAGTGAACGGCAGTCTGCGATGGTCAATGATAGTGCACAATAGGTGGTTGTCAAACTGTAACGAGAGTTTCACCTATCATCGACTATCATGGGCTATCATGTGTCGTTTGACTGAAGACTCATTTCCACAAGCGGAATTTTCCGCTATCGAAAGTCCATGCGCGCGGAATTTTATGTATTTCAATAGAAAAACACATCGTCAGTGAAATATCTCTAAAACTCGTCTAAGCGGCGCGGGTCAGTTTGTTGACATTTAAACGATGGAAAACATTGTAAGTACTACATGCCGACGTAATCTTGAAACAGCAGAAATGCTCCGAATGTTGTACTGTGTACAACTAAAAGACGGCGTTAAAAATACCTTTGGAGCTATAATTATTCATTTCTTTTGTTTGGAACAAAAAATTGTATTGTATGAATAAGCTGTCATAGACGATGCCTAATAATTACTTGTCAAAACACACCAGACAGCCAAATTTACATATATTTAGGCGACAAGCGGACTTTCTTCAAGCTCGTAATCTCAGAAAAACGATTTCCGGGAATCGAACCCGCGACCTTCTGATGACCGATGAGACGCTGTGACCATTGAGCTACCGCGACTCAGGAGGTGCAGGTTCGTCATATGTGTTGCCTGAGCGGAAGCCACGATACAATAACAATGATGGAAACACTGAATGCTGAACACAGTACTAATCTTGTTCATGTGGGAGCTTGGTAAATATCAGACGACAAGCGAACGTTCTTCAAGCTCGTAATCTCAGAAACCATAACTCGTAATCCAAGCTCGTAAACTTACCTGTTGGTACACTTAGCTGCAACTTGACCACTGAACTCATATCTGTTACTGGGATTTAGTGGTTTGACGTGAGTGACTACAGACACAGTGCTGCCTGACATCTCTGACTCTACTACGCTTACCAGTTCACTCGAACAGAGATTTTTCTTCGTCATCTATTGTCTGGCTCGTCCTGATATTTGAATCTGCTACATATATACTGTTCATCAGCAATACGCCTACAAAGTTCCTAATGACCATGGGGCTACTTATGGAGTCCTGGACGTCCACTTCAGTATCTCACATGGCAGTTTAATTTGACTATATCGGACGTAGGTGGAAAACGACATGATTACAAAGTCTTGTAAATTCTATGCACGGAAAGCTTTATGTTTTCAAACTCAAAGTTCAGTATGCTTGGGACACTGAAGCTGAGGGCTGACCACCAAAATCTCCCTCTCTCCTCAAAAATAGTGGGGCCTACGGCCTCCTCTATCCCCTCATTTGCAGCGCTGAAGGAATTTCCAATGGAATTTCTATGAAATCTTTTAAACTTCATTAACATCACAGGACAAACTTTTGAAACTGCATACAAGAATAATTTATGAGAATACTGAGTTCATTAAAAGCAACCTTGAAACTACTGTTCTCACTTAAAAAACCTCAAATTTTTCAGTTATTTGGTGGAATACCGTGGCAGTGCTATTTCCAACGAGTCCTGTCTTGTAAGGCAACAGTTAATGCTAAATATTTATCATTCGCCGCTTCATTCGGCTGCTTTTTGGCCGCCATTCCAGCTGTTCTCATTGGCGCTGTCGCAGCTTCAACAGGTAAGGTAGAAGAGTGATAGGGAGCAAGAGGGCTAAATAACCATGGACTTTGAAATTCACTTATGCCTGTTGTCTCAGAGTCTTCTGAAATATCTCCCCGGGTCGTATATCTTTGGAAAAAATGAACTTCCTCGTTTGTCAAAGTACAGTCCCATACTCCTTCTCTATGTTCTACCGTCAATCTTTTTGGATGTGCACCATGGTATAGGAACTGGGGGTAATTAGTGATACAGGGGGGTGCTGGCTAGGAGCGAGACAACGAGAACTCGTTGTGAGCCCCTGGCATCAGGGGCCCCTTAAATTATAAATTAAAAATTATAATAATTTAAAATTTAAAAATTAATTCTATTAAAGGTATATAAAGATATTTTTTGAGAATACACAGACAGTAATCAGTTCAAACGTCTTTCCATAGTGAGTAGATAGTAGATTCCCATATACTCAGCTTGTAACAACAGTTATACTCCCTCCCCAAGACACATCTTGCATCCGCCCCTGGGCCTGGGCCCCCTCAGACTGCTCGTTCGTTGTCCTTTTTCGTTGTCCCAGCACGCCGCTGCAGTGATATGTGCCTTCCAATTTTTAATATTTCTAGTGTATTCCCAAGGCACTCTTAATCGTGCCTTCTTAATGGTTTCAAATATATCCTTTTCTTTTAACGCATTGTCAGTAAAGATATATAGCTAAATAATGTCTATTTCAGGATGCCTTTACGTTCCAGGGTGAACATGGGTTTGTTGCAGTCAGTGATAGTCTTTCTGTACGGATATATATTTCGAACGCTCACGGATATAACTTTGTTGTCGGACAAGCTTTAAAGCAATGCGCCTCTGCCGAGATTCGAGTAAGTGACGAGTAAGTGGCTAGATCTTGCCAAACCGCACCATCAAGAGAAATGACTTAACATGCAGAGTCTTCGTAATTACCAGGACCACTTGCTTCATATAAACCGATACTAACCTGTTAAGGCCCTGTTGTCCATCGGCTTATGTTTTAACGAAGTCCCTCCGTGGTGATTGATTGAGAGTTAAAAAAAATGACATACCGTATATCACCTACTTTCCACTTTCAGATTGGAATGCAACCTCCTACAGCAGACTTACAATAAACGGTACATTATTCCCTGAGGACGCTCCTCGTATCCTACCTTTGGTATTGCAGTACTTGACACCATCAGTAGTTTCATTCATTGGACTAGGAGCAGTTTCCGCGGCCATTATGTCCTCAGCCGATTCCACTACACTCTCCGCCAGTTCCTTGCTTGCTAGGAATGTCTATAAACTTATTTTGCGGCCTAAGGTAACAATATGGGATAACATTCATAGTCTTTGATTGAGCTTGAAGAAAATGTTATATGAAACGATTTTTAACCTTGATTGGCCATAGAAATTACTTTAACAAAAGATTTGCACCTGTAAATAGTTTGTACAAATTCCTTTGCTAAACAAATCGTTGTTAAAAATCGTTACTTGTAACATTACTTTTTTCCCAATGAAGGTTCACGTTTCTAAAGATGTCAAAAACGGATGCACAAAGCGTAATATTTGCTGAAAATGACTACAAGCGTGGTAGTATAGATAATCCAACAAGCTCACAGAGAGCCCAAAAGTGTAGCCATCTCATATCGCTTGAAAACTCCTGACAAACTTGCTTACATCTTTATTCCAACGTAATGCGGTTTCTATACAATATACAGCTACCATTTCAAATATCTACAATGTATAAAATACCAAATTGTGTACTCACAATCACGTTGACGTTCCTCTCCCTCCTTGTAAAGGCAATTCACGTCGCTTAAAACAATAAATCAAGCGTCTCTAATTCAATTTCAGGTTACTTAAATTCTAAAATTGTCTTGTGTATGTATATAGATACACACATCTGAAGAGCTTTTATAGTGAAAACGTTTGTGTTCGAATAAAAACTTAAAAACTGAGTGGTTATACTTAGATTTGTTTACTTTCTTGTTGTCAAAA
>JBAHVQ010189236.1:1433-14939 GCA_036872915.1 Nanipora kamurai | reverse complement strand
GGTGGGAGTTCAAATCCCGCTCGAGTCAACTTTTTCAGTTGACTTCAGCAGTGTAGGTTAAATGTGAATTTATCGTTACCGAACTTATGTTGACAAATTCTAACGTTTCCAGCATCCAACTAGATTGCCCCAGGTTTATGCGATTTAGGACTACATACCATAATAAATAGTATTGTTAAGTTTAAATTCTATGTAGCTAAGTTTGACTAAGTAAACTCCTGTTTTTTTGGGGTTTTTTTTGAAAACTACTTCTTAAAGATGACATTGGCTTCGTACAAAACTGACATTGTTAAAAATGCAATGTACAATAAAATTAGATATACTCCATACCACTTAGGAATTCGGAAGCCAAGAAGAGGTACAACAATTCCTGAGGATGCCAAACTTACAGCTAAAAACGACGAGGAGATATAGTCCTGGGGACTAGTGTTAAGCTGAAAATGAGAAGGGTGAAGCTAAAACACTGAAATGCACTGAGTCGATGGACATACCGAGCCTACACAGGGAATTCAAGTGAAGTTCACAAATTACAAACGTATATAAACTTTACATACTAATTAAAATTCAACGTTGACTATTTCCATTTGAGGTGTTTCCCTACGTACAACTAAACCTTTGTTCTCCGAATCGTATATATGTATCTTTTCGATTTATCCTGTGTATATTACATATACATTAAGAGATTTCAATAGATTTTTACAAGGATTTTACATAAATTCAATAATTATAATTGTTTTTAAAATCGCGGAGCAAGAAATATAACAAAGAAGTGCCAAATCTTTTCTCCCTTAAGGTCGAAATTGTTATATCTCGGATTTTCCGGACAGTTCTGAAGTGGACTACGGACATAATCCACCTGAAAATTTTAAGGCCTCTAAACGGCCCTGAATTTTTTAATATTTAGGTGGTACAAAATGTGGATATTTTTTGAGCTTTAAATTTGAAACAGTCGAAAAGTTATTACTTTTAGGTCGTTTGAAATTTCTGTTTAATAAGTGTGCCATCAAAATGCCAAATATGCAAGGCCATTTGAACGGTTAAGACGTGCGTCTTAAATGATTGAGACCTAGGTAACTCTTTGTAACGATGTTAAATTGAAAGAACGACAGAATGAGGACGCAAAGCAGGCAAACTGGTGCGACGATACTGCAGGTTTCAAGAAGCTTTGAGAATCCAAGACCTTTCTACATGCAAATACAATGAACAATTTGAAAGCATTTTTGAGTCATGATATGCACGACATCTAATTTTGCAATCAGTACAGTACGGAACATTAAAATTCTTAGGGCGATACGCTTCTTTAACTAAACGTGTTCACAATTGGAACTTACCAAATATGCACCGCCATTTCTAGAAATTACGATGGTACAAGGCAAACCAAGACCTAGCAAGAGATCTATAAAAATATGTTAAGGTCTTGCTTATTCGTTTTCCCACAAATTGTTTTTGTATATTCTTCCTTGAAAACTCAAGATCACCTGGTGCACCACTGTGTCCGCATCGTTGCCTTATTTTAAAGAGGAGGAGAACGATGACAATACAATACTTCCAAGACAACAGCGTTCGGAGTATACTAAAGCCAAGTTTTACGAGATCGTTTGCATGTGGAAAGCTAAATTGCATAAAACACCAAACAAGATTTCCAAACAGATAACAATTAGGAATTGTACGTTTGACAAGGAGAACATACATGTATAGCTAAGAGTTTAAGCAGCGACTAAGAAGTCGGAGTAGAAGTCGTTCTCACGCATTTTTTACTTTAGTTCTGAACAGTGACCACGTAGACGAGCATAAGTGAGTACAGCTTATCCACTCACTTACACTTATTTATCCGCCGGGTGAATTATAGCCAAACATCGTTCAAGTGGCCCACGTGAAATAAACGAAATGTATTAATCCTTTGTCGCCTGCAGAAGCCTCCGTGCGGCTGATCAACATCTTATGGCGATAATTACAGCCAATATATTTAAACTCGACTTAGGTCTTTCTCAGAACTCAAATAGTTAAGTTCCGTTCCACGTGAACGCTGTGGATTACAGATTCGACAGAGAAGTCATAAATGTGGGAACAGCATTACTTATGGAGGGCATTATTATTTATTAATGGCCCGTGAAATAATTAGCGCCCGAGCGGAATGAGGGTGCAAATGTGTCTACAAGGGCTACAAATAGACAATGTAATCATGCAAAGGTAATGTTGTTGGCACAATCAAGGTACAAGGCCAAATAATTATGCAATTACATGAGTCGAACGATGAACCAGGGGGCAATGCTTAACAGGACCGCAACTAATGTATTTGCGGCTTGGGTGATTGGTCATTGACCCTCGACATTAGAGCGTTATTAACAGGGTTATTTGATATTTGGCGACATAAAGTGATGACAATAGACGATATTAGAGCACTAAAAATTTAGACTGTTAAAGGATACTCAGTAATGATCCACCAAAACACGCCGCAATAGCCATTTGGGGCAATCCTTGCCTGGCTACTGCGAAGTTAGCAATACAATCTGCACAATAAAACATGCAAAGACTTGTCCGTGAGTAAATACAGAGAAATTTGCTCATATACTACATCCACACTTGCCGCAAGTGAAAGGGGATTTCAATCGAAAGCTTGAATAAAACACTACGGATTCTATGTATGTAATATGAACCAATCTATTTTATCGCAATTCTGAATTAAGGGTGGATTTATAAGCTGGTTAATAATTTATAATCTGTTATGAGTTTGTTTACAGTTTGTGACAAGTTCCTTCATCTAGAATGAAAGTATTTATTACGGAATATATTGATTTAAACTCCACCAATAAAAACACTTCTTCCGAAACGAAAATATATAAGAATGAAACAATAACATTAAAACTGTCTATATTTAACCAGAGAAAACGCAGAACACAGTTTTGTTTTTGGTTCACGACCCAATCACAAACCTGGAATACTGTTTCCCCAAGAAAGAAGGGTTACTCCTAAAATCTCGTTACTCAATTTGAATACGACTCCAAAAGTCTGCAAACATAGAGAGAAACAAAACTTACTTTTCTGAGATATTTTTGTATTTCTTATCAATTATATTACTGTAAGGTAATGTGCAAAAAGAAGCGGTTGAGCCAGACGAATTAGAATAACAAGAAGAAAAATATTACTTGACAAAAGAACAACTGTAAATTTTCCTGACCTTACCGTTCGAATCATAGAAATCTTTGTTCGTTAAAATCATATGACCAATTAAGTGAAAAGCAACAGATGAGCGTGATCTTGTCTTTGAAAGGTTTGCTCAGTTATAAGAATTTTACCTATAATCTGTACTGATAAATTTGAGGAGCGGAAAAATGGACCTACCTTTAGTAAATTGACAATTTCGACGGCTGTCGAAAAAATCCAAATGACGGAGGCCACAAATCCCGCACAGGCAAAAAGCTGGATTAAAAAGCATATAAGTACGTTTAAGTCAGATGAGTTTTGGTATTATCTAAAACGGTCATTTGAAGTGTTACCAACATGATCTGATAACAACAAAAGACTGGTGCTGGCAAGAAAACAAATTTTTATCTCAAACGTTTAACAGTTGGAACAACTTTCCTAACATCTTGTTGCAAAAGTAAGAACGATTGAGCGCTACAGAAATCGCAGACAGATTCGATCTGGGTAACCAACGCCAACTATGATTGGTCGTTGTACATCAGCAAATTCAAACTGGATTTCGCCTGAGATTTCCCTGGTGTGCATGCAATCGGACTGGATTTGGACTGAATTTGAGCCCACCCGTTGGAGGTGAAGTGAAGTTTGAGTCGATCAATTGTGAACGAAGTCGGACTGGATTTGGACTCTAAAGGTCAAACTTGGTTTAAACAAATTCCATATCTTCCTTTCTCTCTCACGACATAGCACTTTTACTGGAAATCCAAACTCAGTTCAAACCGGTCATGTCAGCATAACTAGTTCAGCTACTTTCTGTCCCAGTCCAGTCCAAATCTGGTTCGAGTCCGCTGACGTGAACGCACCTTTACATACGGAACGAACGAGGTTAATAAGTGTCAAACACTAATCTTGTACATTAGGGAGCTTGGTGCATTTCATACGAAATGGGAACGATCGTCAAGCTTGTTATCTCAGGAAACCGATTTCTAATCTCTAGACGAGACGTTCTCACCGAGAGAAAACTCATGTGAGTTCGATTCCGCCTGCAGCTAACAAATAATTTTTCTGAGATAACGAGCTTGACGAACGTTCATACGTCGTGTAATCCATTTTTTACACTGAGAGCCTTTATAGACTTTTTACAGTCAGGGTGATGTTTTGGGGTTTTGTCGTTCTAGTCTCAGTGCTTTGAAACATATCTGAGTACGATTGAGGTAGCTCTACAGTTTCTTTGTAAGTCGAAGAATCCTACAAGTCGACTCTAAATAACAGGTGATTAAATATTTTGAAGAGAATTATACAGTTACGTTATACTGTTAAGAAGAAAAACATTTTAGAATCAAAATATGTTACCGAGAAAAGTTGTTCACCCGTTACTACGGCAACAATGGCTCCTAATCACATTTTCTGATTTTTGAGCATCTGTTTGAAATTAGGCAAAATATGGTTCTTACTTTATGATATTTAGGAGGAATGTCTGGTCGTGACGTCAGAGCTACGACAATTGCCAGTGTTACTCCAAGAATAGCAACTAAAGCTGCTAAGGGAAATTTGTCTCCAAGCATTATTGTACCCGCTGGAATAAAGAACAAACAAACAAGTGTGGAATTAAACAGCATGGGGTAAAGTATCTTTCCTTCGGTAAGATCAATGGGGCTACTTGCTGTTAGTACACTTGGTTTGCACGTGACGTCATAGAGGCCATGTTGGAAGAACTTTAACAAAATAATCTGACTAACAACGATTGTATCTTACGTGTGTTTTCTTCCAACATGGCCGCCGTATCATTGCCTTCTGAATCTCAAGGGATTTATTGCAAACCATCAACAAGAGTACGCACTCACGCAAGCTTGTAAAGTCAGAAAAGCTTGTCAACCTGAGTTTTCTAAAGCCAGAATAAATTCTGACTTATATCGAATAAGGGTGGCTCTTCGCCTCCTTCACCCTCGGCAACGAGGCCACGGTCGTTGTGCAAGTTGTCGAAGTTTGTCTCTCTGACACACGTTCTCACATTGCACACAATATTACGTGAGATTCTGAATGGTATGACGACAATCACGACAAATTCAAAACACTGAAACTTGAAAATAAATCAAAAAATATCCAACAGTAAAACCCTGCTGGTAAAGCTATAAATTAGTGAAAGCCTGACCCTTAACGTATCCTGAGTGTATTTTATACGAAAGGTTCAACCAAACACTAATCCTAGAATATTGCCTGCTCCCTAATTGCTTCTAAAATTGCGTGCAATGTTGCACCGTATGTCTGCGGCTTTAATTCTATTTCTGTGAAGCTTTCAGTTCGCCAGACCAATTTGCATCACTTTGTTGCAGAGTCATTGATACAAATTTTACCACTTCTATCGACTTGCACCTATTTTTTGCGACGAAAATACAGGAAAAGTTGGATTGTGCAACACGGACCAACCTTCCAGGCACGGTTACGTATTTCTGATGGGAAAACTCTGGACGAAGACAAAATTATATCTGTTTGTTCACGAAATAATAGTTTACCTTGTTTGGGTCTTGTAACTTACGGTGGCTCCCTACAGTTTCTAAGTTTATAGGATGTGATCAGTATGGTCGCCATTTGTGGGCATTTCTATCCTTAAAATAGCCGTAAGTTCCGTACAAAGTATGTCTAACTGTCGTAATAGCATGATGAACACGAGATATCTGTCAAATTGCGCAATTTTCGATTGTTAAGGTGATAACACTAGCGTTAAAACATCAGCATATTTTCGCGATTATTACATTTAAGACACTTTATCTTTGGATTTCTTCGGTGAATTTTGGTGAAAATTGGTACGAGGTTAGATATTCCACTAAAGAACGAAACATCAAAATATCACGCTAGGTTGTCAAGGTAGATTTTTTGCTACAGACTTGGTGGATTTTAAAAATCTCTGTCTTGTGAAAATTTTTGAAAATTAGATATGTTGTTGAGCCTACCCTGTTTGCTTTAATTACTAAATTTAAAAGAAATTCACCAAAGCGAACATCCAAAAATTCCACGTTTGTAGTGGCGCGGACGGTGCTGTCGTGATAGAATAACTATTCGACAAGATCGCTATCTACGCATGTGTTTCCAGTCTCTTATTACAAATTACCGTATGGAGCCCCTTAAACCCGCGGAAGGTTGCCAGGTTGAAACATGCTGACTCATTTATGATCGCCTAGCTACAACATTTGTTATGCAACCGGGTCGATATATCTAATGGGAACTCGTCCAGAGTAAAAGGAAACATGGCAAGTAGTGCTATATGTCTATCTACAGAAAGACTGGATATGTTACCTTTCGTAGCAAACAAACAGAATAATGGCATAAAAATACATTGTAAAACTTGAAGCCACTTGTTCCAATTATGACGCTCTTTCTCCAATGCAACTACGGGCACCGTCAGATTCAAACAGAATTGAATAGGAATCTAATGAAGCAAAAACCACCAAGTCAGTTCCGGGTACCTTGACCCAGAAAAATGCAACCGATATAACTAGTATTTAATCATATATCAGTCTCGAATTACAGTCTTAATTTCTTTCCCACATATGTACGTGCACATATGCGCAAATATATGACATATACATATACCTATACATATACCTATAAATATACGCATACATACATATACATACACATATACATAAACGCATGCATACATATACGCAGACATATATACATATTCATATACATATATACATACACACGTATACATATACATATATTAATATAGATCTATACATATACATATACGCAGACATATATACATATTCATATACATATATACATACACATATTCATATACATATTAATATATGCATTAATATATGTATATTAATATATACATATATTAATATACATATACATATACACACACATACATACATACATACATACATACATACATACATACATACATACATACATACATACATACATACATACATACATTAAAATGAGTTCTTAATAAAACGCGATAGAAGTTCCCCCTATTTTTTAAGCAACAACTCTGGGGAGCCAACGCACACATATGACGTTGGTCAGTGGTGTAGCATACGAACGTGCATCCTGAGGTACTTGACTACCTTACCTTGATTACACAGTAGACCTTTGTAGCCATGCCAGAATCCATGAAGTCCGAAAAAGAAACGGAAAACAGTCCTCTAAGAACATTTTGAACCGAACTGCGTCTTCTCACCACCACGTCAGTTTCACGGTCTGCTAACAGTGGTTGAGTTTCCTCTGAAAAAAATCCAAACATTGCACGTAATATATCATACACAAGAAGGAGTATTTCATTAAGATATCCAAACACCGAGAAGTTTGTTGAAAACCGAGGCGATAGCCGAGAGTTTTACGAGCTTCGAGGTGTTTGGATATCCTACTTAAGATAGAGATGTAGTATTTTTCAAACTTTTTACAATGAAATCGAAAACTCTGGCTTTTAAACGAAATTAAATTCCATGCTCCAATCGCCACTGTAACAAAAACATATTTAAATTCATTTGCATGATATTAGATCGAATGAATTACGTTGTATTGTCAGGTGAAGAATATCGCGACGGCCTTGTTCCGCTCTTTCTAGTTATTAGGGTTTCTATTGCTCGTTGTTGATGCGATCAAAAGGACAAGAGTCATTGCTGTGTCAGTAGAAGGGACATGGACCTATTTCTCCGCACGACTGGGTGATTGGGCTATGAGTGTGGATCACTGGAGTGACTGGAAACTAGTAACCGTAGTAGAATTGTTACGGAAAAAGATAACAAGACCAACCTTGCTGCTCAACATCTTCACTGGTAATTTGAGGAATAGACTGACTTTTTGCTCGACGAATTGACTCATAATCATAGCGGTCGGGCGAACCATCTGAATGAATATACGCGGTAACTAAAAAATGCGGAAACTCAATGTTTTACGGGGGATATCCTCCGTGCTTTTTAATGCCCAAATCCAAATGGGTAAGTTTTGAAAGGTAAAGTCGATGGTAAGCTTTCGTAGTTTCGAGGAAGCAAGTTATCAAAAATTATATGCGCTTTTCACAGGCTAAATTTTTTACCAATCGTCGATTTTATGAAAGACCTACAGGTCACGTATTTCTGTCTTGCTTTTGCAAAGACTAGATTTTCACCAATACTTCAAAATTGGCATGGATTTGTCGTTATTCTTCTTCTGAAAATGCCCGTTGGACTGAGGAGACGTCATTATATTTTCAAACTCACGGACTGCTGATATAAAACGGTAAATTTATACAAATTTTTATTGTGAAACAGGGCACCTTACGCAAGCTATGAATGGCCCTGAGGTCGTGTCTAACCACGAGGAATACAAATATAAAAAAATGTAAAGTACAAAGTTTAAAGTACAGAAATGTAAAGTACATTTACAATAACTGGTAATGTGTACACTCGGTGTGCTGCGAGACTTTCAAAAAGAAAAAAAAATCACTGGCCTTCAGCTCAATTCTTCTTCAAGGTTTTGTTTCGCTTTTCTCAAATCTCAGATGATACCGCGTGTTTGTATGACAGTGTATCAACATGGAAAGCCAATTTCCTATTTCTTTAACTCATCGGTAACCGTGGGTGACTTTTAGTAATTTACCCTGGCTGACGCCAAACAATTTGTTTCATCAGGGGAAGGCGTCCAGTCACCAAGGGATTAGCTCTCTTTATCGGCTTGCCACAAGTAAAGAATACTGTTTGTAGTGTTACCCTTTTTTTGGTAATAGTTAATCACCTTGAATGTATCGTTGGTTAGCAAGATGTCTCTTGTATCTTTGATAAACTACCCTTCCGATGATAACGATCAGGACATAAACCACGTAGAGAACAATAAACCCTAAAAAAATACCACAGGCATTAAATCAATGGAAAAACTACAATTACTGAATCATGAAAATAAAACCGTAATCCAGCGCTTGAAGTACGAGGAGTCGAAGAGGGCTAAACCCTCAATTTTAACCATCAACACCTCTAGCTTTCGTCCTAGAGTTCATTCCTAGAGTTAATTCCTGGAGGGTCACCTCAGTTTGCCAATCAGGTAAACGATCCTGTTACAAGAAAGTGCCAGTTCATTTCAGGCAGACATCTACAGTGTAATCATCCAATTTACTGTCAAGTCGTAAGGTTTTCATTTCTGCCTCTCAAATTCATATTGCAGCAAGTACAGCTTTCTGTCAGGACGATGCATAGTGTCAATTTGATCGTTCCAATCGCCACAGTTGTTACAATCAAAACTTGGTCGTGTTCATTTGATCTCCAGTATCGCTAACGCGCTTCTCAGCAACCTTGCAACGATAGCGGAGATCAAATTGCGATCAAATGAACACCAGACTTAAAGAGCTCTCCGAGGACCCATATTGCGGTGTCTTCGTCGTATACAAGTCTCTTACCTACAGCTTGGAACATCGTAACTTTTTTCTTGTGCATTATCACAGCTGTCCAAGCTGTGGCTCCAAGGAAAAATACAACATCTCGAAGATAGGGTCGTTGGTTCAGATCACAAGGGACAGCCAGAGACACAGCTCCAACAACAACTGTGGTGACAAAAATGCCAGACCCTAGAAGCAAAACAGGAAAGCCCATGAATAGTATCCAATTGAAAACAGTTCAAATCCAGCACCATGTAACCCACCTACTAAAGAACTCAATGCAAGTCCTCCTGTTTTGTTGCCGTCCACAAAACCAGCCAGAGCACTAAAAATATCTGGAGCTCCATTTCCATATGCCAGGAATGTTACACCCTGAGAGCTTTTTAGTTAAGGCTGAACACAAATACATACACAAACTACTATATTAATTGCTGAACACAAAGTTGGTTCGTGTGAGAGCTTGGTATTTATTTATTTATTTTATTCTATTTACAGTTATTTTACAACGGTTACTCTAAAGTTTACAAGCTCCCACATGAACGAACTTTGTGTTCAGCAATTAATATTTCAGTCATTATTATCATATCATGACTTCCACTTAGGCAGTACATATGATGAACCTTCACCCTAGCTTACTATCTGAGTCATGGTAGCTCAATGGTTAGAGCATCTCACCGGTCATCAGAGGGTTGCGGGTTCAATTCCCGTCTAGGGCTCAAAAGTCGTTTTTCTGAGGAAACGAGCTTGATGAACGTTCGTCGATCATCTGACAAAC
Organism: Nanipora kamurai; assembly: GCA_036872915.1. Taxonomy (NCBI): domain Eukaryota; kingdom Metazoa; phylum Cnidaria; class Anthozoa; order Scleralcyonacea; family Helioporidae; genus Nanipora; species Nanipora kamurai. Next base: position 4,656 of record JBAHVQ010189236.1, on the reverse strand, counting down.
TACTACAGTTACCCAAATAAATGGTCAAATAAGTGTTTAACTCAGAAAGCAGGATTGCAACTTGACAAAAAAATCCAATCTTGCTCTTCCTTCAACACTACTGTACGTTTGCCTGCATACAATTATGCTGCAGTATTTCAAAAGATAGTCCTTTTCCCCTTTGCTCATACTACAGTACATTGACAATTCATTTTAAGTCATCAATACGATAAGGATACAGCAACATTTGGACTGAGATTCAAAGCATCAGAAATGACAGTTAACGATGGACAAAAGCTAGAAAAGGACAGGAAAAAAGGTTACAATACAATTTGGGTGATGGCAACAAGGAAATACAATGATAAGCATGGTCCAGCAGAGCCAAACACATGGCTTGTAAATCAAGTATGTAAAAGTGATCAAGTGACTAAGTGCAAGGTACTAATCAAATTGGCGACAAGAAAACAAGATCTATTCTGTCTCTTGAATAAGACACTGTATTATAATACCGGTTAACCAATTAAGGAACAAAGACACCCTTAAGGTGGCTCCTAACAGTTTCTATGTTTACAGGATGCAATTTTAGTACAGTCTCTATTTGTGAGCATTTCTATCCTTTAAATAGTTAAACGTTCAGTACAAAGTGTACTAAACTGTAGAATAAGCATAACAAACATGAGATATTTGTCAAATTATGCAATTTTTCTTTGTCAAGATGGTAATAATAGCAGCATGTTCTCACAATTGTCACATTTAAAACACATTATCTTCAGATTTCTTCTGTAAATTTTGCTGAAAATTTGTAGGAGATTAGATATTCCACTAAAGAATAAAATATCAAAATAGGCTAGGTTGTCAAGGTTGGATTTAGTGGATTTTAAAAAACTATGTCTTATAAAAAAATTTTAAATTAGATATCTTGTAGAGCTTAGTCTGTTTAATTACCAAGTTTAAAAGAAATTCATCAAAGCAAACATCCAAAAATTATCATTTGTAGTGATGTGGTCAGTGCTGTGGTGATAGAATAAAGATTTGACATGATTGCTATCTACACATGTATGCCCAGAGATATTTAGTTACCAGTCCCCTGTAAAAATTACCCTACAGGCCTCCTTAAGTATTTTACTCTGGCTTATGCCAGACAATTCTACTTGTCACAGAGATAAGCTCTCGGCATTAAAGGATTAAAAAAATGTCCTCAACCTACTAAGGGGCAAGGATCTCAGTGTCAAGTAAAATTGTCTGGTGTAAACCAGAGTAAAGTACTTCTGTGCCCCCCTTGCTACTTAATAGTTTAACTGATAACAGAACAGGTTACATCTCATAATTGCAGCTTTCTCTTAGGATTGGTGGGGCATACTTACTACTCATCAGCAGTTACTCCAGCAAGAATAAAAAGAAATATCAGCCACAGAACCTGATGGTAACATCAAATTGCAAGAAGAGAAAAAAATGGAATATTATTAAAAGTAAACAAATCAACAAGTCAGTTTAGTAATGCAGCAATAGATTCACTGGGTGGAAACTGTAATCTTATAATGAATATCAATGCCCCATTTATAATACATACAAAAGCCATTATAGAAAACAAGTCAAAATATAAAAGTTTAATGTAATCTAATGTTTTGTTGCTTAATATGCAACATCTTCATAGATCCATTTGCATGTTAAGCAACAAAATGTCATATTACATTAAACTTTCATATTTTGACTACTATGGCTTTCATATGTATCCTACGCTGGGCATTGATAATTATTATAAGACTACAGTCACCATAGTTTGGAAAATCTTTCATGCAGTGGTGTAATGAGAATTATTGATGGTTAAGGCCAAACACAACTTACATGTACAGCACTTTCCCCCTTGCCAACTTGAAATATAAAAATTAGGCCTGTATCAGCATGACAATAATAAGGGGGTTAACATTATAATGACCTTTGCAATATTTTTATACTTTTTGAATAGAAAGTTTTTCATTTGTTCATCACAATTTGGCTTCTCATTACTTTGGTGCCCAGGGCAAGTATCCAGCCTGCCCCACCCCTGCTTGGATTGTGTCATTAGAAATAATTTATTCTAGCTGCATAAAATCTAGCACACAGTATACAATTTTTTATGATCAGCTATAGAACTAAGTTGCCTGTGACAACTGTTAGCAGGGACAGTAATAGATTCCCAAGGGTCAAATTTAGTTGTGGACATCGCAGACGTGGGCGACAATAAATGTAAAATGTCTGTGGATAATGAAATTTTCTCTTAAACTCTGTGACCACTTTTGCCCATGAATACAGTTCTATAAGTTGACCAATATATTTGCCTACATCATAGAACATTGAAATTCATTTTGTGGAAAACCAGGTTCCAAAATTGAAGGGCTTTTTTAAAATTGTCAAAATGATTATGACACCTTTGACAGTAAAATATGCAGTTCAATCAAATCATGTGGATCCCATGGGTAAAATCAACAAAGCTCTGGGTGAAATGTACACTGTGGAATCATTGGAGACAATATTTTTATCCCTACATCTCCCTGTTTCTTCAAACATTTGATGCAAGTTTTACCTACTGCACTTTGGCAGAAGTAATTTCTTCCCTGGCTGGGTAAGGATCTCTTCTGGAATGAACCATTTATAATTACTAAAAGATCACAGATTATTTAAAAAAGATTTTCCACTAACCAGGATAATGAAAGCCAATGGTATGACACTTGGTAAGGTACAGTATGGAAATCTGGTATATAGAATAAAGCCTTCTTCTGAATGGCAGTCGCTGGTGTCTTCCACAAACTGACAGCGCTGAGAGAAGTTGACATGATGAAGATCAATACACTAGAGAGTGAAAAAAATTAAGTTATATTTGGTCCAAATACAAAATAGGCAAAAAGCTACTTTTTTTAATGCGATCTCATTTCTTGTGAGGAAACTGATACAAAGGAAAGGACTAAGCAGCAATTCATGGAAATGACAGTTTGCTTTACACTGAGATTTTTTTTATAAGAATTCTTTTTATAAGAATCACAACAGAATTAATGATGGTCAGATTAACAAATTTAATAATGAGTTTTAGTTTGTCATTAGTAACATGTAGACAAAGACTTGTTTTTGCATGACTGTACCTTTAAGAATACTAAGGCTCATTTTGGCAAACACAAAAGAATTATACAAGTATTATTTAAGGCTCAAAACCCTTGTTTTGATAAGAATCTTGAGGCTTGCTGAAATTTTGGCATTCTTACAAAAAAAA
>JBAHVQ010189205.1:0-14941 GCA_036872915.1 Nanipora kamurai | reverse complement strand
GCAATTATCCACCATGGTACATACAAAAATTCTGGTACCATCCATTCCAGACTCGGATACAGACGATGCATGATAAACTTCAACTGACGGAAAGAAAGCGGCTGTTTGCCTAATATGAGGAAATTAATATGTGTTATTTAATATGGTAAGATGTTGCCTCAATATGAATAAGTTGAGGTATAAAAGTACCGCTACTTTCCTTTCGTAAGGTAGTATCGTAAATAATACCGGTACCAAAACAAGCGTATAATTATGGTGTAGCGCTGAGGGGTCCGAATGCGTAGATCGTGTAATTTGAAAATAGATCTTTCCTAAATTCGGTTCAATGCTTGTGAAACAATGGATCTAAGTCAAGGCCAGACAGGACAAAATAGAGTAAAAACTTTTTAAAATGTCTGCTCGGGCCTCGACTTGAATCCATTGTTTCGTGGGTATCAGACCGAATGCGGGAAAGGTCTACTGGAGGCAGCCGGATATTTTCCATATATTCGCCAGCTTAGAGGAATAATTTCAAAATTTTGGGTAGAAAGTGACGTTTTCGGCAAAGTGTGAAGCAGAATTGTATAGAAAGTGTGATCAGCAACCAGATGAAGGAAAATTATGCTCTATAATTGCTCTTATTAATTGTTCTGTATAAACATAAAACGTATCGATCGGTAAAGTCATTACAATGATTAAAAGATTTCAGTAAAGTCATTATAATGAACTACTTATTGACGACGCTAGTTTAATCTGTACTACTGAAATATTGTACTTAAGAACATCGACCAGTATTTCGCTAAAACGGGCCTGACGCACGAGCAATAGAGCGTAATCCCCACTAATCTGCATGTGCGTGGACCACTCATATGCGAGGTGACTATATAGGGAAGCAGAGTCTCGCAGCTTGTTGCTATGTTTATAGGTATATATCCGTGGATTTCGCTTCACTTAAGTATCCGTGAAGATATCCAAGGACTGGCAACCAGGTTATTGGGAAACGGCAGGAGTTCAAATTTCAGCTGACGACAGCAAATGAAATCAAAGTGTCACAAAATCAGCGGAAAAAACTAGGACAGGCAACGTTTAGTAGGAAAGAAGTGTTTTCAACTTGCGTAAATAACTCTAATTGTAATGGGAAAATAACAGGAAAATCAATGCCAAACAAAAGAAGAATTTGAAAAGCGGCGAGATTGAAAGCAAACTAACGCTGATCAGGAAAAAGCAGAAAGACTTTGCGGATACCGACAAAAGCTTACGAGTGAAATAGCGGAAGAGTTCACTCAAGGGTGAAGTTTTACAAAATGGAAAGTTTAATTTAATGTTCCGAAATATTTAGCAAAGAACGTCCAGCCCCTCCTGTCAATTGTGAAACTAATGTCTGAAAAGATTTATTAAAAAGAAAAAACGAAAAACTCAGATATGTCCAGAGATGGACTCAAAAAAGTTTCTGCTTTGTATAATTAATATTATAGCCGACTTGGACAAAATCAAGAGTTAAGACCAACGTGCGATTGTGAACAATACCGCACACAAAACAGAACGTTGTTTTAATTATGTGCATTGACTTGTTCATTTTCTAAAGCCGTTTTCTGAAGGCATGGAAATCAGGAACGAAGAAACTATAATGTAAAATAAGTGATAAACTTTCAAAATATAAAAAATTCAATTATTGTTCTCATGTCAAACGGAAGTCAAGTGGTCTAAGGCGCTCAAATGTTTGTTTACAAATTCAACAGCGCCGGCTTAAAATCCTGCTTGCCCCAATTTGGTATTTTTTGTTTAAAGTTTGTTCTTAATGTTTTTTCGGTTTTTTACAACTACCATTCAACAAAAAGGTTTAAATTCACTTCAGGCACGTTTATGTTTTAAATTTCTTTTGACTCAAAAGCTCTTCATCGAATGGTCTTCGCCTATTCTGTCGAGGTACAATGAATGGGGTCGGAGATACAAGATTTGCGCAAATTAGTTACTTTTATAATCTTTAATTTTCATAACTTTAAAACAACCTTCGGCAAGCACTTACTTTTTTTAGTCTTCAGTTATAATAAAGGTGATTTGTGAATTAATTTAAATCTTACGCTCTCCGAAAACCTTTAAAATCCCTAAACTTCTTTCACATTCCCGAGGCTTATGGTAGAATGGTGGGTGGGCTGGTTGGTTACGTGTTCGTATTTCTAGTCTATAGGAAACTGAATACGTTTTTCTTGCTTCTATGAAGTTAAAGAGACACGAGTGGAGGTTTGAGAGAACAAGAAGTGGTGGTGGAAACACGAGACGCAAAGTTCAACCACTCCCAGGCAGGTTGTTCTCTTGATTCGTATGATGATGTACGACATACGACCCCGGAAATTCGAATAATTCGTGTATGATGAAATACACCATACGTTGGTTCACTAATACTAAGCCAAGCCTAAACCTAACCTTAAAGCGAAGCCTAAGCTTACACTAATTAGAACTCTAATACCAGCAGAGCTCCCCCTCAAATTCTAACTTCCTTACTGAAATAAACCGTCCCGAACCTGCACCACTGTCCTTCCGATCATTTACAGTTGTATATTATATTACCACTGACTTGGCATGAATTTCTTTAGAATAACTTAGATACTGTGGCCATACCATAATCTACTATGGTCTACAACAGCTTTTGTTCTTTTGCATTGTTTGGTTTTTGCTGACCGAGTATATTCAAGACAGACTGAGAAATTTTAAGTATAGTTTAACCACTGATTACAATAAACTCCATTTCTGCAATCGGCCCTGCAAGAAAGTGCTCAGTTAAAAGCTCTTGTTCCTTCTGGTAGTATTATCTTCAGGTAAGTTTAAAATCACTGCATGTGGTTAAAAGTTCAATAAAAAGCAGTCAAAGGGTTAAGCAGATATTTAGATTTCAATTCTTAATCAGTAAGAGCACTCCCCTTTTCTTGTGGAAAGGAGAATGAGGTATAAAAATTTAGGTAATACTACTAGAGACTTTGATTTGTAGCCAGGTTGTATTGTTGCCCAGATTTGTAAACGTTTCCAAAAGGGTTGACGTTTACATTTCATTAAAAGATGACTGGTAGTATTTTACACTATTCACACATAGAAAGAGGAATTTCTTCTCCCTTTTGGATTAATCTCTTTACACTACTCTAGGTAGGAGCTAGTTTTTTACACTCTAACATCTACATGCTAACATACCAGAAAACAGGATCTGATGAACTTAGTAAGATAAACAATCTCGCCGTTCACTTCTCTGTCTTCTCTTTGCCAATCTACTTTCTCGTTTTGTGATTTCTCGCTCACCAATTTTAGTCGCTTTCGTTCTTTCCTCTTCCGGAATCAGGAATTCTAATAACGAAACTATGCTAACAAACTGGCTCCCATGTATATATAAATCAGCTTGGCATATGTATTGAGAATACAACCAGATTATGTTAATTTTGTTTCAGCAAGGATTTGAAACGTGTTAATGCGCTGCTAAACTCAAGAACGGAAGTAGATAACCAAAAGGGTTGAGAAACTGCCAGAACTTAAGAATGGAGAAACTAACGAAGGGCCTTCGCTCGAAACGTCAGTTTCTCCATTCTTATGTTCCGAAAGTTTCCCAACCCTTTTGGTTACCTACAAGCCGTCCATACTGCCGACGCAGCCCTTTACTTTTATATCAAGAATGGAAGTGTGTACTAAAGGAAGTGTGTATTAAAGCATGGAATGGAAGTGTGCTTTAGCATCTCTGAAAATAATCGTGTGAAAGAATTTAGCATCGAGAAAATATTTTTCTTCAGGATTTTAAAGGATCTCTACTAAAGAACAACCACACTTAAACGTTATTTAATTCTTCACTTTAGCCAAACAGTTGTAGTTTCAATATTACTGCCTAATTCTTACATCCAGTAATTTTAAATTAATTTTAGGCTGTTTCCTTGCATGCTATGAAACTGATGTAGAGCATCACAAGTGGAAGGGGATGCCAAAAATAAACAGAAAAGAATTACATACTTTGTATATGGCCACTAAATGGGTTATTCAGAAGTGGCAGGTATTTTTCTAACATAGTGCTTTTTTTCCATTTTATAGAACATGACTCTTACTAAAGAGAATGTGATGTTTATCCCCAAGAACTATGAGAAGAAAAATGCAGGATAAAACATTCTTGAAACATTGAACACTAAAACACTGACATGAGGAGTTGCTGTTAAATGAATTTATTTTGTATATATTTTACTTGGCACTTAACTAGAAGCACTGAGGGAAGTATAACATAATAGCACAATATTTTAGTACTTTAGAAATGTTTTAAACTCAATTTCAACCAAAATTAGGAGTTAACCATGTGGGGTAACATATATGTATTGTATATTCCACAATAAGTTAGCTAATAAAATCTTGAAAGAGTAATATTTACTTTGATCATTAATTGTATAAGCTGCACTAAACAGACCGTTTACGAGAGAAAAATGGAAACATAACACCATAAAAGTTTCCCAGCAGTCTCGACATACCATATATGAATATGTAGGTATGGTCCATAATACTGGGTGGAAAAAAATGAAACCCTTCAAATTCAATTATGAAAATTATGCTTTGGGTTGCAGCTATTATACATTTCACTGAGTTTAGAAGAATGTTAATACAATTCAAATGATTTCTGGAGCATCAATTTGCTCTCTGTGGATGGATATACCCAGCAAATTTTCATAGACTTTGCAAGGGAATCTGCTTTTAAGGATCTTGTATTTGTATCCAGTGTAGAGTAGAAAACATACATTCAGGTAAAGTACCCATACAGCTCAGTAGTATTTCAAAGCAATAATATTACTCGTTCAGCAATAATGTACAACACGAAATAAAATTTATGTGCCGTCGAAATGATTTACTTCAGTTTTAATACAGTTCAATAATGGTGGGAACTGTTATTGAACTGAAAATTCTTCAAACATACGTTAATACGCCAATAAATGATCACGAAAGTCAAAAAACTGGACGAAACAGGTATGGAAAATCTTTAAAGTGTTCACCCAAATAAATTACGGGTAAATGCAAGTCCTGCAGTTGCCGTCAATACGGCTTGTTAGGTACCAATTTCGTACTTGAAGATTGGCAGTCGGAAACTCTGCCTCGAAGTAAATCCCTCTCTTGTGGGACTTTTTTGCTGAAAATTCTATATTATAAGTCCAAACACCTTAATATATCTTTTCAACTGTCTTGATACTTGAGATAAAAGTGTTTTGTGTATAAGAAATTACTCTAATGCCCTGCCTACAGTTAACTATATAGCGTGGTTACAGGTGGTGGTCCTAGTAAGGTGGCCGTGCACTCTCTCTTTCGCAGAGGTTTCCGTGGAAAAAAGCTGAGACCCAAGTAATGGTGGCGGGCGGAAGTAATGAAATCGACAGAAAAGTTGAAGAAAACCTGTGCCTAATTTCGGTTCCAAAATGGCGACAATCCGGGGGTACATAAATTAAGCAAACTACGTTCCTCACGAAAAATGACTGAACAAGCGTCTGAGCAAGCTGTGGTGAATTTAGAGGATTTATATTTGACAAAGGATTATCTTTCAGCTTAGAAATCGGGAAAAACACGCTGTCCAAGTTGTTGCAAAGCAAAAACGATGAGTCAAAACACCAGCTAGTATATTTAATCATAACGGTAGTTTGTCCAGAATTATCGTGTAGTTCACAAAACGTCGCAAAGTAATGAATTTACTTTAAAAGAAGGCGTCTGAAACACTTATAGTCTCCATTTCACCAAAATCAATTTAACAGCAAGTGGTCAAATCCAAAAGCTTCCCAAACACGCTGGAATATGCGAAATACAGTTTCGATGAACTCGGTTTAGACATAAACTAGTTTCAGTGGCGTATAACTACTAACTCTTGATCGGGGAAGGGAAGAGAAATGGGGCTAGGTAAGCCGTACGGTAACCTCTAGAGGCGCATGGAACGTCGAGCAACGACTTTAGAGGGGGACATTCTCCAAATCCTCAATGGACCATCTTGTATTGCCGAAACTGTAGAATGCTTATAATGATAGTCGTTAAAATCGTGAAAGTCGTTTGAATATGACTTTATGTTAGTTCGAATTAAAACAGAAACCATAACCAGGAAATTCATCATAGTTTTCGACTATTCGTCCACTTACGACGGATATATCTCTTACAAAACTTCTTAGGAGTTAAATTTCACAACTGATATGAGGAAGACAAAAGTTTTTTCCGATATACAGACAGAAAGCCAGTGGTCGTGTACTCCACCATGTAGTTAGTGTTTCTCGGACCAAGGGAGGTTTCAACGTGTATGGAAAACATTTGATACATTTTCGGAGCGAAAACGCTGTACTTAAAATTTATATGGACTATGCTGACGATGACACAGCATCATTATACTTAATCAAAAACACTTAGAAATATGACCATTTAGAATGGGAAGAGTCGTCCATGGCTAAAAATTGCAAAACAGTAACAATTTAACCGAACAATTGTCTTCTAACACCTGGCACATCCACAATCAAACTTTAAAGATAGCCTGTGTCAGTTTAGCAATATTTCAATATTGAACAAAATACGTTGGGAAGAGCCCACCAAACCGAATTGCACAAGCAAATTTTGAATCACGTTATTAGCGTAGAAACCGAGTCAGAAATTTTCAAATTTCCAATTCCTAATTGCAAGAACAAACCATAGGCATGATGCAAATCTTACAATTGAAAATACTCTAAGAATTGTAGCTGAAGCGCTCCTGTAGATGTTTTTATGCCTCTGCCCTCTTCTCAGTAGCCCTGTGGTTTCCACACACATTCAATCCTCGTAATTATCCTCATTATTCATTAAGGTTTTTAAAAATTTGAATTTAATGTCACTAATGACTTGGTCAGCGGACACATCCACAAGCTGTTTTTTATTAATTCCCATTATTAATTACCATGTACCTAAACCAGCCTGATTAAACGCGCAGGGTGTAAATGTTCCCTTAATTATACCTCTGTGAGACTGGGAGTATGATGAAATGTACAAACGTATACAAATGTACAAACGTACAAATTTATATCATCATACGCGAACGTCACCTCGTATGTCGTATATCATAGACAGTGATAGACCATGTTCTTCTCATCTCTCTGCACTGCAGGGTTTGCGCATGCGTACAGCTTATCAAATAGTTATCTGCACGTAGAACACTTGAACCTTACTGTACTCAGTCACCACTTGAATGTTTGTAGTGGAAACTTGTTTATAAAGTTACAAACATTTGTCCTCAACATTTTCATTGTCATTCTCAACCGGAAGAATGCAGCTGAAATAGATCGACAGTGATACTCAAGCAGTTTGTCTAGTCATCATGAAAGCAATAAATAGAGTTACCTCCAATATCTTTAAAGCCATACTCTCTTCCAAGTTCCGCAACTACTAGAATACGTCCACTTTTCTTCATGATGTCTTGATCTTAAACATAGAATTTCGGTCATTAATACGTCAACGTTTAATTGCAGAACAACAAATGGACAGAAAATACGAGAACAAAGACATTATTCTGTATCATCAGCATATTTTCAGCGGAATTTTGCCCCACAGGTATTTTAAGAGTGTCTGAACGCGAAACAGCGAAGGCGATTCCATTTCATTTTCGCTGACGTCTCAAGAAAGACGTCTCATCTTCAAACTTGGAACTATCCGCATGGAATCAATGAACGCTTTTCTTTCATTTAACCTCTCACTAAGTTACTGTTTTTGTCTTGCAAGGGCGGATAGAAACGTTAGTTTGTGAGCTTTATTCCCTCCAATTTTATTTTGGTTTTTATTTTAGTTTGTGTCATTTATTCCTTCACAAGCTAATGATTTGTCTGGTGTAGGCGGATAAACACATTGGCTTGTATTCCTTGTTTCTTTATGCTTAGGTTTTTTCATTTATTATTTTTTATAAAAACATTTTCTCCTCATAAGTTCATGTTTTTTTTCTAACATGGGCGGATAAAAATAAACATTGGCTAGTATCCCTTATTCCCTTGGGTTTTCTTTTGTTTTAACCTTTTGCGTATTACCACTCCCTTGGGGCCACTGCCGGGTCCTCCCTTTTTCGGTTAATTGATCGACGTTTTAAAATAGCAAACGGCTATCCATCATTTACGTCTCATTAATTAGTTTGTGATCGATTCTTTAATCCTATTGGTCGTCCTTTTGTCACATAATTTATTTTTTTTCATATTAATTTCCGGCAGTTTCCCAACCCTTTTTGTTATCTACAAGCCGTTCAATACTGCTGGCGCAGCACCCTACTTTTATATCGTTATAATTGGTGGAGGACGTTTTCGAGTGTCAGAATGACATACAGTACTTCTAAGAACAACTTGAACCAGTTGTGAAAAATGCAACTGTAGGGCCTGTGGATGGGAATTGAACCCGCAACCCTGCGAATCTAGGGCAGTGCTCTACCAACTAAGCTACGAGGCTGTTGCCGAGAGCATTGCATGAATTCTGTACTAGCATTTGTAATTCTGTATTTGTGTGATTCGGTATGTTAGATTTTTTGCAACTTGTGAACACGCAAAAATTTCCTTGATATGACAAAATAGTTTCTAACGTTATATATTTTAGAATTTGTTTAGGTTTTGTGTGATTTATGAATGCAGTCGGAAAGGTGAATGGGCACCGAGGGTTCTTTAAATTTTAGGGAATATTTAAGCCATCATAAATTATTAACCAAAGGACTAAGACTCTCGTCTAAAGGTAAGGTTGCTTAATATCGTGTTTTTAAATTTGTTTTTATCAGCGAAAAACTTGAATTTAAAACTATTAAAAGCTTTGTAGTGCCTTGCTGTATAAATTGTGGTAAGCCAAGGGCTCAGAATATTCGCTTTTCGTACGTGTTCTGTCCACAAACTAGACCCCCCTAAGACAATAGCACGCTACTGGATAATATCAGGTAGACGAAAAATGACCTTCTAGAGATTTTAAAATTTAGGAATTTACTGAATGAGTGTGACCTCCAGACGCTTCTAGGAAATTACTTCACCGAGCCATTACATTAATTATTTATTGTATGGCTAAGCTCGCTGTACGCAAAATAACACGCGCTAATTGGCTGCCTATTCGTGGAATAAGTTTCCAAAAAGACCGGCATATATTTATGGAAAAATTTCCGACTTCATTTGAAAAAAAAAAAAAAACAGATTAAGATACGTATTATTGGGATTATATAGATTAACATTTACATTATTTTATATTGGCGTACGCTAGCAAGACAAAACAGAAATGTTACATTTTTAACTTACCACATGCCATAGCGACAATGGCTTTCCCTGTAAATGTTGGGTCTTCACAATATTCTTTTTCAAACAATTTTGAAGTCTATAAAATGTGTAAGTAGATTTATGTATTGTTGATAACTCCATCTTCATGATTATTATGTACTTTATGGGAAGCGTGCTCCTGTAATTCCACAAAGTTCTCAGTTACCCTAAAGAAATATGATGAATGGGCTCTGTGTTCTTCCAATTAACTAACGAGCATATCAAGTGGTCATGTAAGCGTAATCGCGTCAAGGGTAGATGACAAAATTTCGAGTGCTCTTAGAATGAATTTTGTAATTGTAAGCTTAATTTATAACCGTACGAACGTAACTACTACGAATGTTTTGAGATCAACGAAGTAACACCGGTCAAGACAACATGCCATCCAGACGAGTGCTTAATAATGACACTATCCTGTGCCACGATGATCACATGTTGTGGATTATTTCGTCATGTTTTGAACCTCATGACATGAAATGGATGATTAACACAGAAAACCACATAGCAAGGATATCTAAAGAACCTATTCAGACATTTAACTTGCCATAACCAAAGACTGAATTGGCTCTTTAACCGTTCTTTAAGTGGCCATCTCAAAATTAATAATAATAACTTTTATTTAAGCACGGAGTCCATTTCATAATCCAAATAAATGTGCTCTTCTATGGAGCCGTGTCAATTAACAAGCAACATGTACTTACAAATACTGATATAATTAAAAAACTAAACAATCTTTAACACTACAGTTAAATAAATATTAAAATTTAACGGTAATGGAACTACCGTTCTATTACCGTTAAATATTCCTTTGATGCTAATTTTAATACACTATTTTGAAGTAATTTTGAAAAGGATAGCAGCCTTATACTACAGTATGCTGAGTAAATTTAGACTTATAATACCATAAAATATATGCTGTGAAACTAGCACATGATTTACAGCATGTCTTTAATAGACAGTAATATATAAATATAAGATATATATATATATAAATTTATAGTTTCTTCAAAAGCTATCCTTCTTCATCAGTCGAAAAGGCGAACTCTGGTTCCAAACGCAAAAGCAATAGTACGGTGTATCGCAACTATGGAATAGCACAAAAAGGTTTTCATTAATTTATGAGTTTTTAGTGCCATATTATAGCACGAAAAACGTTATTGGTGAGATGTTTAGGAGCTCAGTTAACGATATGGATTTGGATGTTGAACTGACTCCTAAACAACGGACTGACGATGTTGCCATTCTGGCTGGTAAAAGACAAAGAAAGCCTACGGACGAAGGCAGAGCCTATCAAGGTGAATTAAACAACAACGTTATTAAATATCCTCATTAATAGCAATAGAATAACCGCTAATGTAGTTCTGAAAAGTGCCTTAACCAGTTTGTCTTATTTAAATGCACAAGGTGATTGGGCACTAGTGGCTTCCCCAGGTAAGCTATTCCAGTGGACAGCTCCTCTATATGAAAAGCTTTTTTGAGAGATTCGGGTGAGGGTCTTGGAACAAAAAGTTTGTTAGTGATGCTGCGTAAGATACATTCGTGTACTGAACTTGTAAGGACAAATTTGCTCGAAAGTGTTTTAAATTGCTGGGAGTGCCTTTCTTTTAAATTGGTCCGATTTAATGCGCTTAGGATTTCAAATGACCGTACACTGTGGTCTGATCCAGTAATAACTCGCGCAGCTCTGTTTGGTAATTGGTGAAGTTTTTGTCGGAAACCCTTTCCTGCGTTACTTCATACACAACTGTAATAGCAAAATGCACTTGGATTAACGAGTTATAAATTAAAAAAAAGACTGTAAGTGGGAGGTAAGATTTTAGTCTCCTTACGACACCAATTGCCTTCGAAACTTTAGATATAATCCCACTGACATGACATTCCCATGAAAAAACCTCGTCAAGTTCCAACCTTAATACCTTGACACTTCCGGGTTTTTTTCCTTCAATGAAAACATTATGTTGTTCAGGTATAGTAATAAGCTTTTGTCGTATGGCAATAAACAAGGTATTTAGACTTAATTAAATTAAGGTATTTAGACTTAATTTATTCATATTGAGCGATTTTTGTAGAGTAGTTAAGTCATTATTCATAATTGAAAAAAACTTCATAGCGTTCTGGTCGGCATATGTTAAATTAGTATCAACTGCATTTAGAGGCCCTTCGGACAACGAGTTACAATCCGGTAAACCGTTTATATATAAAGCAGAAATAGTAGTGGTTCTAAGACAGATCTCTGAGGGACGACAGATGTTATTTTACTGGCACTTGATGGTACATTATTGACTACAGTTATTTGAGTGCGTTGTGAAAGACAATTACGAAAAAGATCAATTATCTTATCTTTAAAACCATAGCAAGCTAATTTTTTCAAAAGAACACAAAGCCCAATGGTATGAAACGCCATTTTTAAATCGATCAAAAGGATAGTACTAATATATCCGTTGTCCATTTTAGTACACCATTTATGAGTGAGGTCAAGTAGCGCTGTTAAGTTTTTCGCAGGAATTCTGTAATGACAAGGCCTTGCCGTAAGAAAACCCAAAAACATGCATAACGAAGAGTGTGTGTACGTTTATGAAATAGGCGGGCAATATCTTAAGGCGTATTTCAGAATTATTCACCCTGAGCTTTGGAGAAAAAAAGATTTAAATGTACCCAACGAATATGTCGGGTAACTGGGCTTATTAAACATTTCTGTTAAAGTGAATCACAGCATACTTCTTTAGCAACATTCTCTCCTTGTTTTCCTGATAAAAGGTCAGTAATATGCTCAGTCAGCACAGGACCAGGCCAGAGTGAAACTGCCGCTATATTGTGTTTCCTTAATTCAACAGCCATGTCCGCCATCATACGATCATTCTATAAACAAAAAACAAGAAATATTTTG
Source organism: Nanipora kamurai (assembly GCA_036872915.1). NCBI lineage: Eukaryota > Metazoa > Cnidaria > Anthozoa > Scleralcyonacea > Helioporidae > Nanipora > Nanipora kamurai. The sequence continues at coordinate 2,806 of JBAHVQ010189205.1, read as the reverse complement.
TGAAGCTATCGTATTTACGCTCTAGACTTCTACAGTTTAGTAATACACTGACCAACTGAAGTTCCGGTCACTGGCGGATCCAGACAGAATTTTTTGGGGGACCGTCCCACTCACGAATCCACCTGTCCGCGTGGAGCTCCGGAGTAGGTGATAGGATTTGTATTTGATCAGTATTGTAGAAGAATATAAGGCTTTTTGACTTTTTTATTTGATACTTTTGGGGGAGGACATGGCCAGTATGGCCACCGGGATCCACCAGTGACTCTGTCCCCACCTTTAGAAATTCCTTGATCCTCCCCTGTCGTGTATGTCATGTAAGTACAGTGATATGGTTTCTTTGTTCGAACGACCAATCCCTGAGATTGGAATGAGTAAAGACTATATTGTCGAAAATCGCAGCCACAGGCTAACCCAATGGAACCACCTTATTTTGAAGTCAGTGGCCTTTCAAGCACACGCAGATGCTTTTGCACAAAAGAGAGAAGCCCATCCCAACTGCTTTGGATTTGTGGGCGGCACAGTCCATCCCATTTCTCGTCCAGATGTTAACCAGAGAATTGTGTATAATGGAAACAAACGTCTTCGTTGTGTCCACAGGATTAGTTGCCAATCTCTACGGACCAGTTGGTATGTTTACATTACTGACCGGTACTACCTTTTAGAGTTTCTCCTTCTTTCATTTTCGTATATTTATTATTTGGTATTGGTACTCATTTTAAAAGTTACTTTTGTTGGAAAGGATTTGTTTACTTAGTAGAAAAAGGAAGGCATGATTCTACCATGCTGAAAGGGCCAAACTTGGTGCAAACTAAGGTTATGTAGAACAATTTGCCTTTGGTCCAGCAATTCGACCTACGTGTATCTATGAGGTCCAGTTTATCCACTAAGGTTATACACCTCTAAAGCCCATTTAGAAATGGCGATCTAGCTCTTCAAATGGTTAATTTTAATAAGTCAATCAGTAAAGTACAGTCCTCAGCACAATGATTATTTGGAGATATAATCAATTATTTTCAAATTTTGGACTTCAAAAAAAAGCCTTAAAATTGGGGTTAGTCAGGCTGGAAACTCTTCAACATGTCTTTATTCAAATTCAAAGGATTTTGGACCGCAGACATCAACTTTCCAAGAATACTTTGCTTACAATAAACAAATATTTCAGAAAAGCTACCCAGCGTAAATATTTTCTTGTAATGTTTACAAATGTATATGCTCTGTATATCAAACCACGATCATGTTTCGTTTTGAGTAGGACAAAAATTATAAGAGGCTAATGTCAGACAATAAGATCAGTTCCTCTTTAAGGTTAGTACTTCTTGTTGTACAGGTAATTGAAATAAATGGACACAGGCAACCTTTTTTCTAACGGGCTATTCGGATACGACAGGGCTGGATACAAGTTTGTCCGCTGACCTCCAAACCGCTGCCCAGTAGTTTCAGCTGCTGAGGGCAACTCGTACCTGGTGACAGAAAAGACCGACCACTGTCTGAAATTTGTCGACTGACAATATTTAATGCAATAAAAGGTACTAAATGGCATGACAACGAAAATCTGTTCAGGTGTAAATTTCGTGCAGCATGTGAGCACAAGAGTGGTGGATGGTTCGGATATTAGACAATTGCATCCAATGGTACAGATATCGATCTTTTGAGTCAGATATTAACCGAAAGTAGGAATAGGTTTCCTTCAGTTTTGCTCACGATTTCTTTATTTCTGCCGGCAAGCATTAGATGGTTCTTAGTTGTTCCTTACTGAAACTTCGGTCGAGGAGAGAGCGACAATAATATAAAAATACAGTTGCAAATGTGATTTTTTTTCCATGGTCAGGCGATGCGACTTTTTGAAATTGTCACGTTGCCAGAAGATACCAAAAATCGCATACGTAGCCAACCCCAGCCTCGATTTCCGCCGCCCACTCGGGTCCGTAAAATCGGCTGGGAATCGAGCCCAAGCCAACACTGAAACAACAATCTTGGACAAAACTGTCCAAGAAAATTACCATGTCTTAGATTTGTAGTTCATAAACTTACTTCCCCCGCCCACCCTTATTCAATGTTATCCTGTTGTTCCTGAATATCAAAAAAATTGGTGTGTTCGACAGAGTAAGATTGAATGGGGGAGAGGGGTGTACATAAACAATAACCTAATTTATGATAGGTCAAAATTTGAAGAAATTTTCTCAGCAGTTTTGTCCAAGGATTGTCTGCGAGCTGTACCATCATTCTCATCTCTCATACCGATTGAGAATGATATCTTTGGACATTAAAAAGGTTGTATAATCGGAAATGTTGCGTCAAATAAATGTTTTAGACTTATTATTACTAAAGCTCAAGAGAACAGCCCGCAATGATACCCATGTCAGTTCCACCCGCGTATCACGACGAGGTTTCTTAGTACGTTTCTTAGTGGTTTTTCCTGAACAACAGAAGTATAATAGACATAGAAGTATAATATCTCTTTGTTAACAAATGATAAACAACTAAGGTTACCAATGGATGACAACTAGTATCCATCCAATTTTGCATTTCAATACAACACGACGTGCATCAAGTGACTTATGGAAGCGAAATTCTAACCGTATCACGAACTACGATAAACCACAACGAACTACGGTGAGTTAAGAAATAGGAAATAGACTTCCATTCCTTTAGAAAAAGCTGGTTCATCCTGGTTCGCCCTGGTTCAGCGTTGGTTTATATCATTGGTTTACCTTAATTTATTGTTGTTTTTATTATAAGTAATAACATGGCTAGTCGGGAAATTAGCGATTAAATTGCCCGCCGCCGAGGGAAGATTTGTGAAAGT